>RHLP01000731.1:0-10086 GCA_003719405.1 Aspergillus incahuasiensis
GCGCATGGTTGCAAGGTCCTAGGGGGTCTGGGATGGCTGTGGGGTTGGTTTGTTATTGATACTTCATGGGGGCAATCGGGAGCAGGGCAGGGGAAGTACTGGGTATTTATGGATCCTAAAACCATGAAAAGCGTGCATAGTCCTTTTCAAAAAGACAAATGAGAAGTTTTATCCGGATCTCTTAGTCTCAGCTCTATTTCGACAAAGCAAAACAGAACCATCCTTGGTCTGTGGCATGTTTCACTAGGCCATGCTAATCATGTGCCCTCTTGCCCATTGGACGCGACTCAAAGGCAGCTTCCATAGTCATCGTATCAGGGACAACGGCGTCTACCAAGGTTCTGATAGGCTTTGTAGAGTGCTATTCAGATGACTCCGGTGTCTGAGACCTTTATTCTCACATGACCCCTTGGAGCGCCGCAACAAACAGCGCTCGAAAAACCATTGGAGTAGCATTTGTAGATGCTCTTGCTACTGTAGTAGTATACTATCCCAACTTACCCTAGTACCGCGGGAGTATGCACTGGCAGATGGGCAATATACCCTGCCTCAATACACTGGTTTTATACTGGATCCAGCACGGATCTAGTGTAACTCAAGCTTGTAATACTGAGAATATATAGAGTTACCGTTAAAGCTAGATAGGATGCGCGGATCCATACTCACAACTTAAGGTATTGTCATGGTAAGTAGTAAAGCCACGCCTAATAGCCTGTTTCTTATCATGGTAAGGCGAAAGTTAAAAGTTTCTATATATCTAGGCTAATATCTACTGTACCAGGCCTCGTAGTGCAAGGGTCCGCGTAGCGCGGTACTAGTGAGCGACGGGGTGGTAGCTGGAGAGGGCTTGGAGGATTAGGGTACCGGAGCAAGAGCGGTGCAGCAGTGCCCTTTAGCTGCGGTGCTTTGTTTGGAATGCTGCTTCATTGGCAGCAGAAGGAGGCAATGCTGGAGGCTTGCAGCAAGAACAATGGTGATCAGCTGTTTATTCTTAGAGCTGCAAAGTTACTTTCGAAGTCTCTACATGTTTATAGATTATTTCCTTAGGCAAATATATTCTACTGGTATAGGGTACGTCCCAATTCACTTCCTTTTCAGCTGGAGGGCAACGTACCCACGCCGCTCAGCCGCAACTCACACTACGCTATCACTATGATCTGCCAGCGCGCGATGCGACGTCTGTCTCAATTTGCTTGACGCTACCTTCCGGCACTGGTAGTCAGTGGGTGAGTCAATCCGACAGAACCCTTTTTAGCAATGCTTGTTAAAGCTTTTATCATGACAGGAAGAGGAGGCATGGCTTTTTCTATGCAGTACTAGTTTCCATCAATGCATAAGTTCCTCTCTTCGTTCCGTCCAAGTAACAAGCACGTAGAGTGAGGACAATTGATTTGTAATTTGTATATTGCTTTTGACGAGATGCTTTATCATCCACATGGCCACCGAATATCGAACAAGTGCTCAGAGCAATCAAACTGCCGAAATATCGACCTCTTTTATCAGCCGCCCGCCCCCTTATCTCTATTGGATTATGCTACTAGAACTGATGATTAGGTCGGGTGGAGCTTCCTGCGCTGCAAAGGGTTCCGAGCAGGGCTACCTGGCTGAGGGTGTTTTGATCCACCCTGTATGTGGACGGTATGGCAAGGCAATGCTTGCCAATCTACTCAGTTACAAAAACAAGCTTAAACCTGACTTCAGAGACATCAGACACCCAGACCACTGAAATGCTGATCTCCATTCTAAATCCTCCTTGCCAGGGGTTTCCGCGGTTGGAAGGTTTCGAGTTGGGGTCCGATCAGGTTCCTGCTCACTCGTGCAGGTGCCACCTGGCTGGCTATTAAGTACAGCATGGCTGCATGCACGGAATGGTAAGACTCCCCGTCCCCGTCGGTAAATAGTGGCACGCACTGCACCATGTACTCGGTGGCTAGGCTGTGTTGGGAGAACGCTTTGCCGTCAACATCTTCGGGGCAAGAGCTTAGCCGCAATAACGCAGATGGTAATAATTCTGACCTTGTTCTACCGGGGTACGTACTGATAAAACCAGGGTCTGGGGGTCTTCTTTCCCCCGCCTTTGTTCCTCCACATATTATAGTATACTCTGTGGGGCATCGTGGGTAGTTGGGGTAAAGAGGCCGTGATGTTGATCCCTGAGCCTGGAGAGGATTAGCCTCCGCTTCCTCTAGCCGGGGGGTTTGACAGCTTCGACACGAACCTCGGCGATGTCCTCGTGCAGGGCAACGGGTCGCTCAACTACGATGCGCTGTATATGTTTGGATACAAGTGAATCCACGAGCTGACGCTCATTGGAAAAGCCATGACCAAGCGCTTTTTCACGCGATGATTCTTCGAGGGCACCAACAATAATACTCAGAAGTTATATGCGTACTACCAGGGCTGCTCTGAGGGCGGACGCGAAGGGTTCAGCCAGGTGCAGCGGTACGCAGAGGACGGGGACGGGGCCGTGATCGCCGCGCCCGCCATCCGCTTTAGCTAGCAGCAGGTGAACCATCTCGTCGCGGGTGTGGTCGAGCAGACGATGGGATATGTGCCTCCGCCGTGTGAGCTCGAGAAGATCGTGAACTTGACCATCGCGGCATGCGACAAGCTCGACGGCCGGCTGTACGGCGTCGTTTCACGCACGGATCTGTGCCAGATGCAGTTTGACGTCGCGTCTACGGTTGGTGCACGGTACTCCTGTCCCGCGAGTAGGTCGACGATGGATGATGGTAGTAGCGTGGTGATGCCGGCCCAGAGCGGGAGAGTGAGCCGCGAGGAGGGAGCAGCTGTTGCTCGCGAGATTATGCGAGGACTGCATACCACTGACGGCCGGATGGCCTGCATGCCGTACCAGCATTCAATGACCTTTGATGACGCCGTAGCCATCTACAATGCCGCAACGGGCAAGTGGGAAGCGCCCCTCATCTCGTACGGCGGAGAATTCGTGACTCGCTTCCTGCAGACCCGGGACCTTAATACCCTACCTAGTCTGGACGGGGTAACCTACGATACACTCGTTCATTGGATGCCGGAGGGCTGGCAGCGCTACGAGAACTCGCTCCAGACGACATGGCCTGACCTCGGCGTTTTCCAGGCCGCGGGGGGTAAGATCCTCCATGTGCATGGCGAAGTGGACCCGAGTATCCCGGCTGCCACATCCACGCACTACCACGAGGCTGTCCGGAAGATTATGTACGCGGACATGTCCTTTAAGCCGAGCACCGCTGCGCTGAATGAGTGGAACAGGCTGTTCCTTATCCCCGGCGGAGCACACTGCGGGCCCAGCACTAGCCAGCCGAACGGAGGCTGGCCGCAGACTATGATCCAGGTGATCATTTCTTGGGTTGAGCATGGGGAACGGCCGGAGCGGCTGGACACCACCGTGCTGTTGGGGGAGAACAAGGCGAGGAATCCGAGCTCTGCGCTTGGTCGCTTCGGCCGCTGTGGGTAAATGGGCAGCTGGAGTGTGTATTTGATCAGCAGTTATATAAGACCTGGGTATACTAGTTTGATGCTTTTAAGCTGCCAGACTACTAGGTAGAGGCCATGGCCTAGGTCATTGTGTTGGAGCTTAATATAAATAAATACAAACATTGACCTGGATAGCCGGATACCATTGCGGCTCTATAGGGGAGACCCTAAAAAGGATACTTGTCTTGGGATGATTGGCTATGTTATTACTTAAGGTGTACATGTATTAATACTACCAAAAAGCCGCAAGAGCATGTATCAACAACTAGAGCTTTGGCCAAACATACTTTCAACTGTTACTCTCATTCATTCCCTTAACCATTGGGTGTCGGAAGTAGCTGTGCTTTCTGCTCCGCGATGGATTCTGCTGGTAGGAAAAGTGAACTTCATGTACTGTAGCATGGAGATAGCCCAGGCAAAGCAGGCGGACTCGTCAATTATGGCTTCCACCATGGTTCAATTTTCATTGACTTTGAGATAGTACCACTAATTTATTTGGGAGGCTGAAGTTTGTGGTTATTTTAGAACTTGAACTTGGAAATAAAAATATAACTTAAGATAGGGTTTGAATACAATTACCTAGTGCAGGAATAATAAGGTTTGGAATTTTAATCTAGCAGCTTCTGCTCATCCTAGGACTTCACATTATATTGTGCAATAATATAATATAAATCCCTCAGGAGGAGGCGATGTGTCCATGTACTTCCTGTTGAGGGAAGTAATATATACATTCAAATCAGAGCACCTTTGCCACGTCAAATTACAGGCCCACGGCCAGAAAACTAAGGGGCGAGGGAGTGAACACATTATCCCGATTCTAATATAAAGCACTCTATATGAACCGTGGATGGTAATTTGGTGGGCAGGGACCAGTGAGACCACCTGCGCGATCTCGGCCACCCCTTCACCCGGGCGTCTTTGCATGTGTACTTCTACATGAAGGTCAGTTAAATCAGTGCTCCAGGGCTCAGAATGCGGACATAACTAGAGCCCCGAATGTTCAGCACCAGCAGTTGGAGTACTAGATCAGACTGACTTCATCACTCACCATGGGCCCCGACCCTGATCATGCAGGCAGCAACTCAGGCGGCGTGTGGGTCTCCGAGCCCCCGCCCTCTGCAGGATCGCGCGGGCCTGATAGGCCATGTGCCAGTATGTCTTAGGGCCCAATATAGCGCTACTCTAGCCGAGGCAGTCCCGGCAAAGCCAATAGAGCCACCCCCACAGCGCCCAGCGCCCAGCGCCCGTTGCACCCGCAACAGGCTAGACGGGTCTCACTGCGCGCATCAGGTGATGGGGGATCGACACAGCCATCGGCATCCTGCCCATGGAATGTAATCGGGTCCCGAGCGATCCGATGAATGTGTGAGGTGACGATGTCTCAGCGACAACTGGGAAGTGAGACATACCTACCGGCTAAGGTAAGGAGGGGGTCTTGCCAAATTTAGCACCTCCTTAGGGCTCTCCGCTTTGCGGGGTGGGTGTAACCGTGTGAAGTCATTCTATGAGGACCCATAGCTAGTTGTCTACAGGGTCTATGCACTGACCGACTGGCCTGAAGTCATGAGGTGTCTCGACACTTGGATCTTGATGCCTCACAGAAAGGGGGGGAGCTTGGTCTTGCCAAAGGTTATAAATACGAGGGTCTTCCCTGCTCATATCCCCTTCACTCCATCATCAACCTCCCAACCGTCTAAACAATAAGCCAAACAACCTCAATCTCCAACTCTTTTACCACCACTACCGCAATTAACACAATGAAGTTCACCCTCGCAACCCTCGCCCTCGCCCTCTCCAGCGCGACCGGTGCTCTCGCCGCGCCCTCGCCCGCCAAGTCCATGATGGTCGCCAACGCACAATGGACCATCAGCGACCTCAAGCGCGTCTGCAACACCGCCGACACAAAGTGCACGTGGACGTTCGGCATCGACGCCCCCTCCAAGTCCGCCGACTGCACGTACGTCGTCAACGGGTCCAAGGTCAACGGTGGGCCTTCCACCTGCGGCGACTTCACCATCACCTCCGGCTGGAGCGGCCAGTTTGGCGCCGATGCGGGCTTCACCACCCTCTCGGTTGTCGACAACAAGGCCCGCCAGATTGTCTGGCCGGCGTACACGGATAAGCAGCTTGCTGGCGGGAACGTTGTTAAGCCTGATCAGAGCTATACCCCTGCGGCTCTGCCTTAGGTTAGAGGGGTCTGTCTAGCCTACTTCATATAAGGGATGCCCTTCTTGAGTTGTTGGTTTTGTGTATGAGGCCTCGTTCGGGGATGGTATCTTGGAGCAATCTTCTTTATATCGTGCTGTATATATAAATCGAAACAGTGAACTGCAAACCTTATATTTCTTTAGTACTTCGAAGAGCTCAGAATTTCATTTTCTTGGTGACAAGGCTCGGTATCCATCTAGCTGTAGTTTATACCCTCCCTAGGTACGTCGCTGGCCTGTAATCCATCGTTTACTTAAACTTGAAAATATATCTAGGTAGGGTAAGCCACCCGGCTAGCACAAGGACTACTCGTACATTATCCCATCTACGCCTTGCTCATCACAACCGCATCACCAGCCGTAAACTGAATAACAACACCAATCCCCGCAAGTATTTCTTGACGTACAGTCCACTAAGGTTCCAGTCCTAGATGCCCCTAGTTTGGTTGCACTCAGGTGAAGGAAAAGGACGAGCTTTACCAGAAGACATAGCAACAACCACCTTCTTCCCCTGCGTCGACATTGGGGTTAGGTTCTTTTCCGATGACTTTGTTCATCGCAATAAGCTGCTCATCGGATGGAGCCCTGCTGATCGACCCAAAACTCATGTGGTAGGCACGGGATGGAGACAGCGTCAGGTTAAACGTTGCATTCCGCACTTTGTCCATGGGATACTGCTCTGAAAGACGAATACATAGGACGCTTCAGATAATGCTTAGCGACAGGACGTTTCTAGAAGTCAATCACCGGCCAACCATCCCGTCGTGTGTTTGCTTCTATCTCATCACCAAGAAAGCTCCTGGATTTCATCAAACTTTTCTTCTTCTGTTCGGACCAAATGTATTATGTTTTTGCCGTGTTATATGTGTCTCCCAAAGCAGACTCAGTGATCGAGATAAGGTAGTAAAACTAGCTTCCGGACGATCGACTAGAATCCAGCCAAATAACCGCGATGCAAAAGGTAAACGGCTGCTGTTGAGTACTTTACCACAGCCCACAAGCCTAGACAGGTAATGTAAGGTTTGTAGCGCTGGGGGTCCTACTGGATAATCTATGCACATGTAAGCTTCGCACCTTCCTCTACACAGAGATATAGGATATGTTACATTGATTTCTCTCTCCTTTAGCCCTGGTTCCATAACGGTGTACGCCGTCTACCAATGTGGACACTCTCGCCATAGCAGTACCAACCTATAGACACGATTATATACCAATTGTGCATGAAACATGAGCATCGAGGCTTTTCCTAAAGCAAGCCCACCTCAACTCGAACGTGACAAGACTGGGTGGTACTCATGGACGGCATAATATATGCCAAGCTCGAAAGAAAAAAGCAGCCATCATGGCTGCCCACTGACGCCAAACACCAGAGCGACTAGCGCGCCGTCTGCAATTCCGGACGCAAACGGAGACGGTGGAATGGAAGCGATGGGATAGGTATAAGACTCACTTTTCACCTGCAACTTCTGCCACTATCTAATGTGAGGCGCGTCGACAGCAAGGCCCGGCGACTCAAGCGGTGCGAACACTCGACGAAACGGGACCATTGACTCTGGCGCGGCGCGTGGCCAGGTCTTACTATTTAAGCAGATGCTTTTAGTAAATCTACACGCGGCGATGGTTGGCAGGTACCATGCTGACGGGGGTTATACACGCCGAGTATGTCTCAAACAAATCCCATATGGTTCTAGATAGCCGCCATGGTTTCCATGAGTTAATTCCTAATGACATTCGTTGTAGGATATGGGATCCTTCGCGCGGGAGTCGGTGTCGAAGGATTTATAGACCTAGCGGCATATTAATATGGATAACCGCCGAAATATACAGGGATAATCCCCAAAGTCAATAAGCACAAGGTCCCCTACGCGCCGAACCAAATCACCGGGACGTATTTACCAACCATGCGGCTCCTGCACTGTATCTGCAACAGAGGATCCAGACCCTTGCTCTCTCAAGTCTAGCCGCCGACCGTGGAGTCACAAAACCCTCTGAGTCACCCCACCATCAACAAGTCTACGATTCATCTACAAGTAGCCGAGACCTATTCGTCTTTCCCATTCGGCATACCTATGATGATAAACTCAGCTAAGGCCGCCAATCCACCAGACGAGCCACAAGCCACTCACCGTCCTATGCAGCAAAACGAGCCCCAAAAAGGTTGCCAGCCAAAGCAGAACGCAGCCAAAAACGCAAGTCCCAAGGACGCAGGTGCCGTTCCCGACGACGCAGAGGCCATATTCAAGGTTGGATTCCTCGCCGACGTCTATGCCGAGAACCCTGCGGGCAAGGTTGTTACCCGGTTTGCCCCCGAGCCCAACGGCTTCCTTCATTTGGGGCACAGCAAGGCGATCGCCATAAATTTCGGGTTCGCACGGTACCGTGGAGGGGTTTGCTACCTGCGTCACGATGACACAAATCCAGCAAAGGAGGAGGAGAAATACTTCACTGCTATTGCGGATATTGTTCGGTGGCTGGGGTTTGAGCCCTTCAAGATCACCTATTCGAGTGACTGCTTCGATCGCCTCTATGAACTCGCGGCGGAATTGATTCGGAAGGATGCTGCCTACGTTTGCCATTGCTCTAGTAAGGTGTAATTCCGTTACAGTGTCTCCCTACAAGATGATACTGATATGTTTTTGCTACTCCAGAAAGCGAAATTTCCCAGCAACGGGGCGGCGGTAGAGGCGGCCCTCGCTACGCCTGCCCTCACCGAAATCGTCCGATCGAAGAGTCCCTTGTTGAATTCAGAGGGATGCGAGATGGAAAATATGCCCCGCAAGAGGCTCTACTTCGTATGAAGCAGGACCTGGAATCCGGCAACCCTCAAATGTGGGACTTGACTGCCTACCGCGTCATTCAGCCTAAAAAGACGGACAATGAGGAAAGTGCAGAAGAGAAGGCTGAAGACCACGCCGGGATCCACTACCGCACTGGGGATAAGTGGAGGATATACCCAACCTACGATTTCACGCATTGCTTGGTCGATAGCTTTGAGGGTATAACGCACTCCCTGTGCACGACGGAGTTTGACCTCTCGCGGGTTTCCTACAACTGGCTTTGTGATACGTTGGGGGTTTATCGGCCGATGCAAAGAGAGTAAGTACCGCGGTGCCTCAATTCGTGCGTCGCGGCCTTTTCCGGGGTTCAGTGCTTACACTTCCTTTCACAGGTACGGCCGGCTAAATCTGGCCGGCACGGTGCTGTCCAAGAGGAAGATCATGGACCTGATCTCTCATGGGCATGTTCGTGACTGGGATGATCCCCGCTTATATACCCTCATTGCACTCAAACGTCGGGGGGTTCCTCCTGGTGCTATCCTTTCCTTCGTCAACGGACTCGGTGTCTCCAAAGCTACAACCACTATACAAGTCCCGCGATTCGAACAGGTTGTAAGACAGTATTTGGAACGGACTGTGCCACGATTGATGGTTGTCCTCGATCCAATCCCTATCATTATCGACAACCTTCCCGAGGACTACTTGGAATTGGTCGAAATCCCTTTCTCGAAAGATCCTGAGTTCGGCGTGCGTATCCCCCTCAGTCGGTTCGTTGATCAATAGCTGAGTTCGCTAGGTACACTCCGTCCCTTTCACTAAAACCGTCTATATCGACCGATCCGACTTCAGAGAGACCGCAAGCAAAGACTTTTTCCGCCTGGCGCCTGGAAAGTCGGTTGGCTTGATGAAAGTGCCGTACCCCATCACCGCCACAAGCTTTGAGAAAGACCCAGATACCGGGCTGGTCACATATATCAAAGCCAGCTATGATAAGCCTGAAGAGGGCAGCGCTTTCAAGAAACCCAAGGCGTAAGTTACACACTTTTTTTCCTAGTATCTAATCAATGAACCGCTAACCCCCTTGCTAGATACATACACTGGGTCGCGGAATGCTCATCGTTGAAGAGTCCCGTGAAGGCGACCGTCCGC
Source organism: Aspergillus incahuasiensis (assembly GCA_003719405.1). Taxonomy (NCBI): domain Eukaryota; kingdom Fungi; phylum Ascomycota; class Eurotiomycetes; order Eurotiales; family Aspergillaceae; genus Aspergillus; species Aspergillus incahuasiensis. The sequence continues at coordinate 9,608 of RHLP01000731.1, forward strand.
GCATATGATCCTCTCTTCACGGTCGACAACCCAGACTCGCACCCAGACGGATTTCTCTCCGTTGTCAATCCACACTCAGAGCAAGTCTTTTCAAACGCGCTCGTCGAGGTGGGTCTAGAGGAAATCGTCCGTAAGGCTCCTTGGCCTGCTTTCCAGGGCGAGCAGAAGACGGAGCGCACAGAGGCCCCTTCTCCTGATAGTGTGCGCTTCCAGGGTACGCGGGTTGCGTATTTCTGCTTGGATCGCGATAGCACACCCGATGCAGTGGTTTTGAATCGCATTGTGACGTTGAAGGAGGATGCGAGGAAGTGACTTATGACTTCCATTACGAGGAAGTAGTATCTAGTGGTCTTGCAGTCACAGTAAGAATGGGGTGGTTTTGTGGGGTTTTGTGGGGTTTTGTGTTTTTATAGCTAAGCATAGATGGAACACATATTAAATACGGATCAATAAACGCCACTAATTTGGGGGAAGGGAGG
>RHLP01000732.1:0-12698 GCA_003719405.1 Aspergillus incahuasiensis
ATAAATTACTAATTAAAAATAAGATTAATTAATAGAGTAGAGAGTTATAAGTAACTCTGCTTAATTTAAGGCTAAAATATTATGGTTTTGTGGAGAAATTCCAAAAATTTGATTCTTGTGGGTGTAGTTGATCCGTTTCCCAGCACGTTCTGCCTGACTCTAGCTCGTGCTCGACACAGACACTCAATCAGTAGTCAGAAAAGAGGTACTAGGGCCTCTATATATTACATGATTTCGAATAAAAAGTGTTGCAGTGCTCTAGGTCTCCCATAATGTTGGTGCCCCAGTGAGCATCTTCAGATACCATGAGAAGGAGACACGTTGCGTCCCTCACAACCACTGCGGGCAGCCCACTCACCAAGAATGGCAGTAGTTGCCGTCAGCCTTTGGTACATGGGCATGGACCATAGACCTTAGAAGTGAAGAGGATTGGTACTGCGATAGTAGTCGTAGAAATTATGACAGTGACCGAAAGGCTACCGGCGTGGCATCTTGTTCGGGCTGCTGCTTTCTTCTCCAAGCCGCCGTTTGATGCCGACTTTGTTGGATTCCGCGGAGGTTTGATCAACGCCTGTTGAACCAGGAGCCACTAACTCAGCGGTAAGCCGGTCAGCAAAGGTGTCGTACGGCTTGTATGGAATTCTTCTTCGCCGGATTGTAGGCGCCTTGATATCTTTCGTGGCGGCTTTCGGTCGGGCGAGCGCCTGGAGAAGTTCGGCGGTGATTTCCATCTCGTATAAATGAATGTAGTGGTGGTCCGGCATGTTGGTTAGCAGAAGGCGCGACTAGAAACGGGTTAGCTAGTGTCCAAAGACACAGACAAGATGATAGTCCCTCACTGAAAAGAGACATACCGTATATTTTATTGGTTTGGGCGGCTCCAGCTGGCGTTCTTGAAGTTGTGCGAGAGCCAACAAAGGGCAGATAAAGTAAGGATCTTTGGTCCATTCCTTCGGAATGATCCGATGCTTTCGCTTCCTGGCAAGTTTCTCAGCGATTAAGTTGGGACGCCCGCGCGGAGCTAGACAAAAATTCTCAAACAGCCTTGCGCGAGCTCCATTAACGCTGCCGTAATCCAGATAGCTTACTATCGGGGGTGCGTGTCTGGTAACATGCTCCTTGGGTTGCCCATGGCGATAGAACACGGTATATGGTGAGCGATGGGCACGCTTACCCGCGAAAAAGAATTCGGGCCCTTTGCTGCCGAGAGAGGCTGTGATCAGCCACAGTCAGCCAACTGGACGTCGCGGAGCTCTTACCCGGATTTGGCGAATGCGCGTTCGTCACCGGTCAGGATGTCCACAAGACAGCGAAGTTTGACGGCCGTAAATGGTCTATTTGCAAGGTGTTCAGCATCACTGCGTCGTTCTGCGCGAGCCGTTTCATCATCTGCTGTGGTGCACGTGTCCTGAGCGGGTCCGGCGCTGGCACTGTCGGCGTCGCCATCTTCGAATCGTAACTCAAGGAAGTCGAGATGGCTGGAGGTCCATTGAAGTGGATTCACAAAGAGTCCACGGCAGGTCTGCATCAGATCGCAAAGCAACATTGCGTTGGAGAGGGCTAGTGGAGCTGGTGGAGCAGGAGCCTGCGGCCGAGGAGATGCTTTTTTTACGCGAGTGCTTTGGGAAGGCAGTACTCCCTTCACCGCCTTTTCCCCCGGCTTTTTTTTACACCGCCTACGGTATGTGTCGTGTGTCGGGTCACGGGTTTGAAGGTACCAACCATCAAGCCCATGCCTATCATTCCATTTCCCCGCTCAGCATCTATCGCCGAAGCTACCAACGAGTCTGGTACCCACTGCATTAGGCCATGTTCTAGCTATAGCTCGCAGGTAATGGCAGCTCCGCACCATTAGAAATTCTCAGGCTCCCTCTCTCTGAAGACCCCCCGACCTCAACGACCAAGTCCACTGCACAACGCTCTCGTAGATACTAAAGCTCACAGCGCCAGAAATCTACCAACACCATCAGCGACGGACAATCCAGTAATTCATAGAACAGGACACGAGACGCAAACTCACACTCAACCTCGCCAACCTCGGCGTCGTCCCGCGCCAGAGCACCGCAACGCCTTCAGTCAAAACAACAGCCCGCAAGCAGTCCAGCGTCCCCCGGTACCGCGCCCTCCCATCAAGCGCCTGCAGCCGCGTCTTGAGCGTGTCGAACGGCATCGTCGCATACACCGTGACCACGCCCGCCAGCGCGCCCGCCACCGCCGTCGCCGCTGGAGCAGACACATCGCGCAACTGCTCGAGCAGGACGCTGTAGCTCGTAAACCGCACCATCGCATTCGCGCTCTGCTTCAGCGTGACGGGCACCACGCCACGGTAGAGCCCCGCCACGCCCTCGGCGCCCAGGACCGAGCGGATCGCGTGCGGAGCGGACCGGTACCGTCGCGCGCCTGCTTGGTCGTCGATGATCTTCGTCTTGAGCGTCTCGCCGGGCGTCACGACTGCGATGCTCTCTGCTGCCCCCGCGGCCATCCCCGCGGCCATGTTGCCCCACGCTGTCGTGCGCCCGGTGGTCTCCGTTGGCATCAGTTGGCGGGCGGAGTCGAAGGCTACGAACCGGATGCCGGACTTGGATGCGTTGGAGATGCAGAATGCCGCGCTGCCGGTGTACATGTGCGAGAGGCCGTGCTGGCGGAGCGTGGATGTGAGGAGGCGCCATGGCGAGATCGGGGGGCCGGATGGGGATTGCAGTTGTTGCCGGGTTTTGAGGTATTCTGTTGGGTACTAATGTCGTACTGAGTCAGTGGGTTGTGCTGTTGGGGCACAGGGGTTCCAGGGTGGAACTTACCGTCAACAGGCTCTCAAGCCCGCCTGCGGCGCCTCCGGCGAGGATGGATTGCCAGGGCGATGGGCTCGGGTTGGTCATTTTGATCTTCGGTGGCTGTCCTCGTTATCGGTGTCTTGCTTCTATATACGTATCCCATGCATTATGTATGCATAACTACCCTAGTGCACAAGGTGGAGCTGGAGTGCTCCGAGCCCTATGTAGTCCCGCAGCCCGGAGCACTCCGCCCCCTCCGCACCCCAGCATCAACCGGCGCAATCGGACTCGGAGTCGACACTCGCGCGATCGCTGTATTTCATCTCGAGCGGAGTGCTGGGTGTGGGAAGATGCAACCGCATGTATCCGTATACAAACCACATTCTCACCTAAACAATGGACCAAGCCGCTGACACTCAGCTCTTCCCCGACGGCGCCTGGGACGTCCACCACCACATCTTCGACCGTAAGCTTCGGTTTCATCCACAAGCATCATGAGCTACCTGATTCAGCTACTGACTAACTAACCACCTGCAGCATCCCGGTTCCCCTACTCACCAACCCGCCACCTCACGCCCCCCGCGGCAACAATCGCGCAGTACAACGCCTTCAAGGGCCAAATCGGCATCACGCACTCCGTCCTGACGCACGGCCTCTCCTATGGCGCGGACTGCACCTCTCTGCGGACATTCGTGTCGGAGCTGGGCGCAGGCACAGGCAATACCAAGGCCATCGGGGTCATTGACCCGCAGACCGTGACGCCCGCCCAACTGGCCGAGATGCAGCGAGCGGGGATCTGTGGGATCCGCGTGAACCTCTACCAGTACAAGGCCATGCATGATGTGGAGCTGCAGAAGGAGGCACTGCGCGCTCATGTGAATGCAATCCGGGATCCCTGTCCAACTTGGAGCATGGCCTTTACGCATGTCCATCCGGAGTTTTGGAGTGTGTTGAAGCCGTGCGTGGAGAGCGAGATTGTGCCTAGTGGGATTCGACTGGTCACGGATCATTTTGCGTTGTTGAAGGGCGCGAGCATGTTGCCTGGTGGTAGTGGTGAGGGTCATGGCGAGATGGATATGTTGCGCCAACCTGGGTTCTGTGAAATCCTTGACCTCATGCGCGCTGGACACCTTTATGTCAAGATCAGTGCGCCGTATCGGGTGAGCGCGCTGGCGCCGGGGTATGAGGATCTAAGGCCGCTGGTGAGGGCATTCTTTGATGCAAATCCGAGGCAAGTGCTTTGGGGGAGTGATTGGTGAGTGACAGCCGATGTGTCCACGGGATATATAATTGACTAAATAGGCCGCATACACCGCACATGAAAGTTCGTACACCGGAGGAGGCGCTGACTGAGACGCCATACCTGGAAATCGATGATCTAGCGTGGTTGAAGAGCCTCCGGTCCTGGTTGTCAGACGAGGAGTGGCATGCTCTGATGGTGGACAACCCCTCAACGCTGTACGGTTAGCTTCCGGGCTACAGGACAAATGACATGAGCGAGAACAGAAGGAAATATTGTATTGGAGAAGCAAACGCCAAGAAAAGTGAAAGATAGATGTAGATGTACTGCGTTTGTTGATGCAACCCCTATATGCCCTGTATGTACCGGGTTTCCCGTGGTATTTCAAACGCCAAAGTCATGCCCCCAGCCGTATATCCTCGTCTCTCGTGGAGTCCATGTATACATGTCACGACCCAATCCATCTCCAGAGCACGTTCAGCAGCTGATCTCGATGGACGGGTTTGCCGATGCAGTCGTTCATTCCCTTGGCTACGTACGTTTCTGCATCGCCCTTGAGCGCATTCCCGGTGATGGCAATAATCGGCATCAGCAGACCCATGTCGCGAATCTGACTAGTGGCCGTAATACCATCCATGATGGGCATGGACACGTCCATGAGGACGACGTCGTAGGAGAGTGGTTTCTGCTTGATCATACGTACCGCCTCGGCGCCATTCCAGGCCCCATCGATCCGCTGAAAGCCTAGAGTATGCAGGAGCTTCAGCATGACCGTATGGTTGACGATGTTGTCTTCCACTAGCAGGACGTGCTTCTGAGGCGCGATGACCCGCATCTCCGTGGCAACTGCTTTCGGGGCGGGCGTTGTGGGTGCACTGAGTAATCTTGTTGGGGATGCTGCGGACCGGCCGCCCATCTTTGCGGTAAACCAGAAGACGCTGCCAGGGCCAGTGGGGTTTGGGGAATACCCAACTGTTCCTTCCATGAGCTCTGCTAAGCTCTTGCAGATGGAGAGCCCGAGGCCGGTACCCTGGTATTTGCGGAGAGTGGAGTTGGCGAAACGTGTGAACGGAGTGAAAAGAGTGTTGATCGCACTGTCGGGAACACCAATCCCCGAATCAGTCACTTCTGTTCTCACTATAGATGACTTTGGGTCTTTTTCATCAGCGGAGCATGAGATTGACACGCATACGGAGCCCTTTTCGGTGAACTTGACCGCGTTGCCCACCAGGTTCTGCAATATCTGTCGATATCTAAGAGGATCTCCACGCATGCGATCCGGTAGGTCCAGACCGATGTTGGTGGTCAACCCTACTCCTTCTTTGAGTGATGGCCGGCAGTTGCGAACGACAGCGCCGACGACTTCCCGGACATCCAGCATGTCGGCATGAAGGGAGAATGAGCCGGATGAGAGCTTTGAATAATCGAGGACGTCGTTTACGATCTGGAGCAGTAGCGACATTGAATCCTGGATAATCGTCGCGTGTTCCATCTGTTTAGGAGAGAGACCGGTGTCGGCCAGCATGGTCATGGCGATCTGCATCCCATTCATTGGAGTGCGAATCTCGTGGCTGATGTTGGCTAGAAAGTCCGTCTTCAAACGTGATGATTCTTCAAAAGCGGAGATCATGCGAGCTTCCGCTTCCTTGCGCTCGGTGAGGTCGCGAGTGACCTTGACAAAGCCAACATGTTGACCGAATTGGTAGATTGGGGTGATGAGGACATTAGCCCAGAACCGAGATCCATCGCGCCGATACCGCCAGCCCTCGTCCTCTATCCGGCCTTCGCGTAGACAAACAGCAAGTGCCCTGTGCGGTTTGCCGCTTGCTCTGTCCTCTGGGCTATAGAGGATAGAGAAGTGCTTTCCGATGATCTCCTCCGACTTGTAACCCTTGAGAACGCCGGCGCCCGCGTTCCAGGTGGCGATGTGACCGTGAGGGTTGAGCATGAAGATGGCATAATCCTTGACGGTGTCGACGAGGATCTTGTAGGTCTCGTTCATGTAGGCATGCTGGCTGTTGAGGACTTCCGCCGTGAGTTTATCCGCCTCGAGGACCAGGTAGAGAAGCGTCGACTCCTCGTAGATGGGAGTCACCCGCAAGTTGTGAGTAAATCTCCCATCGACCAGAATCTGTTCAACCACTTGTGTTTCTCGAGTCGAGCAAGCCGCACGAAGAGCGCCGTAGAGGATGGGAATGTTTGGGACAGGGATGCATTCCGGTTCGATGTCTCCGATCGGCGCGTGAAGCAGCGAGTCGCGCGACCTCTTGAACAGGGCGACGTGGCTATTAGAGACTTCGACAATGGACATGGAGGCATCGAGGACAATCGTGGGAATCGGAGTGAAACGGTAGATGCGGCTCAGGGACGGAGAGGGAGGGCGCGGGGGAGTCTCGATCTCGGGTTTGGTGGGAGGATCATCGCAGGGCCGATCGGCGAGCGACAGAGCGGAAAGCTGACCGTTCAGCAACATGGCTGGTCTGCTCTGCGGTGCTGGGCTTCATTCGCACAGTTTGAAGTCAGAGAAGAAGCGGGCAGTGCGCATGATGGTCGGCAGTCCAGGTTGCAGGGTGAAAAGAACGAATTTCTTCCAACTTCCAAGGTTTCGCCCGTAGACGGCGAGTGGCGTGGGGAGCCAGAATCCAGTCCTGCTGACTGGCGGGATGAGCATCCTTACCACGTGATTGGCCGGGTGATCACACCGGACGATTCCCGGGCCGATGTCTACTTTAGGACTAGGCTAGTCCCAGTCTTCCAAGTTGACTCTGCCATTCTCAACTCCAACCTGATGATTCCTGCTGTCTCCCTTGTACACTAATACAGCTGCGCCGGATCACATGGCAGCTGTTCTCGTTCTATTCATACCCTCCCTCGTCCAACACAACACCGTCAAGTTGGCGAGCCTTCCACGTTGCCCTCCGCCATCCATGGTCGCACTGCACATGGCGCTGCCGATAAGGCCGATAAGCCCAAGTCCCTCCCAATCGACAGCCGATCAAGTGGCGATGAACGCGAGGGGCCTAGGCGCAAGACAATTGCCGAGAGGGCCTCGCATCTGCCATTGCTCATGCGAGACATTGCCGTTGACCGCCTTGCGTGGCCTGGAGGAAGACCATCGGCGGTAGGGACTCTCCATTTTGGCGGATGTGATGTTGTTGATTCGCCCTTCCCGTCCGAGCGCCCGAACACCCATTTAAATGTTCCCCACAGTCATACTCCTCTGCGAATGCAGTGATTTTCAGTAAGCAGTATGTGGGTAAAAAGACATTATTGCGTGGGTACCTCAATCTCCGCTTCCCGATGCCTCGCATTCTATATATACGAGTCAGCGTTATGAAGCGCCGCCGCCGTGAAGTGATTCCATGAGCTCAGAAATGAGGAGAGAATCGACAGTATCTTTTATTGAACGGAATGCTTCAAGGTAGGGTCTGTGCCGTATAAGGATGGGGTCGTTGCCGTAGTCTTACAGCACCTCGAGTTGATCGGCACGGCTGTACAATGGGGTTTGCGGGGAGGGAGAGTCATATACCATCAAACCCGCGCGTTATTCCTGCTCCTATTTGAACCAACGCTCTCGCTCAGTGCGCGGAAACAACTGCCTGCAACCACAAAGTACTCGCCGACAAACTTCGGGAACCTGGGTTCGGCGGGGTCGCATCGGGCCATTGTCAAGATTAACATCATTGCCCTTGATACGGAACCGACCTACAATTCGTCCTCCTTGCCCTCCCTCAACACATCTTAAAACGGTACTCGAAACCTAAAGTCCGCCCAGATTGGGTTGTCGCACTATATCGAGCGCGCCCAAACGCTGCAATGGTGGTCGCTACTCCGTACTTGCATTCGTTCTATGGACAAACTTGTTCGATAACCCCAACTTCTCAACATCAGATCCCTCCCTCGCCTGCAATGGGTCACTGAGAGTGTCTCTCTCCTTGTCGCCACAATGTGCTTCCTGCATAGGGTAATACACAACACTCCGCGTTTGTTGTCTCCGCCTCATACATAGGGCGTTATCGATCTGTGGCCACAGTCTGTCTGCTTATACTGAATTCGTTGCGATCGCACGCATGTGAGAAAATCAACCGTCATTGTTGCATGGAACACTGATGGCTAGATCGCTTCATCACACTAGACAGTCAGTGAACGTGCCATGCAAGCTACTGGAGCAACCATGGTCCAGCACATATAAGGTTGCATATGCCAGCATTTTATGACCTTCAGGTGGGACAGCGGAGCAAAGATCTCAAGGTCGCAGCAGGATTTAGCCACGATTTCTACCATGGCAAGAACAGCGTAGTGGTGCGGATATATATCCCGCTTGCCCGAGTGGACTGACGCCGGATGCGGAACTGGTGCCCTAACTTTGCACACTGCATCGAATGACGCCAGCAACCATTCCGGGCCTGCCGTATAGCTCATCAATACATCATCGGCTGTTTATAAGTACTGCCCCCGGCTTTGTGACCCCGCAGCTCGTCGCGTCCTCGATACCATCGCTGTTTAGAGCAATGCATGCCTACGTTCTACTCGCCGTCGCCCTGCTCCGTGGCGCCTTGGCCGCTCCGGCAAACACCAGAGCTCCGGACGTTGTCAGCGTCAATGGGTATAACAGCGCTCCCTACCATGGCCCTTACTCGGGGACTCCCACCCTCCTTGGTGCAGCCAAAGCCTCCAAGACACTGGCCGCCTCCATAGCCCCCAAGCCTCCTAATCCAACCGCGACTTATTACAATGCTGCTGGCGTGCCTACACAGCCCATGCCGGCTCCCTACGTCCCTGCAGGTGGGCTGGGAACCAACGGGACTTTGCCCCGGTACATGGTCAACAGCGACTGGGACTTTGAGTCTATCGCTCTCGGCGTGTACCAGGAGTACATCGAACTGGACCTATTCCATGATGGCCTCGCTCGCTTCTCCGACCAGGAATTCCAAGATGCTGGGCTGGGGCCCGAGGTGCGTTCTCTGATCGAGTTTATGGCCAACCAAGAGGTCGGGCATGCAACACTGCTCAGCAACATGCTCGGCGAGGCCGCCCCCAAGCAGTGCATCTATAATTACCCATACCGCACCGTTCGCGAATGGGTCGACTTCATGCAGCGGCTCACCCGGTTTGGCGAGTCCGGTGTTTGGGGCTTCCTCTCGCACCTCGATTCGCGCGAGGTTTCCCAGCTGCTATCTCAGTCCATCGCCGTCGAAGCCCGCCAGCAGATGGTCTTCCGCCAGCTCTCCGGCCTCGCGCCCATGCCAGTGTGGTTCGAGAACGGCTGGCCTCAATCATGGCAGTGGACGATGCTTGCCCCTTACATTAGCTCCTGCCCTGAGGGCCAGACCCGCCTCGCTTGGCAGAACTTCCCGACGCTGCATATCCTCAACAACCCAAACATCAACCGCGTCAACGCCAACGATACAAAGCCCGACGGTAGCGAGCAAGTGGGGGACCGGATTATCGACCCTTCTGTGTCGAATCTGACCGGCGACAACTGCATCAACGCCCAGGGGATCGGCAAGAACTGCCAGGCTGCCCTTGCCCGCAACCGCACGCTGCCGCTGTCTTACCCCGGCAAGAAGGTGTTTTTCGAGTGGGACAATCCTGGACAGCGCGTGGGCCCGAACAACTCGTACATCACGTCGACCACCGCCGGCACACCTAGGTTTGTTGGCTGGAGCAATCAGCTGAACCTCACTTTCTCGCCACTGACCATCACCGGGCAGAACCGGGGCTGGACGACGCAGCCCAGCGGCTTTGTGTTTGGAGACGACGGGATTATCAACGATACTATGGCTGTAATGCTTACCGACTATGACCTCTATGTTACCCCGTTTAATACCACGATGCTCAACCCGCACATCGTTGCGCTCGGACTCTACCAAGCTGGCTGAAGGATCTGATTTGAATGCGTTACGTCTGTCGAAGCCCCCTTTGGGGTTAAATGGTGGAGCTGAAAAAGCAACGTGCAGTAAGCCCACTTGATAATGATGATAGCTAATGTGATACATGTATACGACTCTCCATATTCCTACCGCCGTGTAGTCCTGTAGCCAATGGTCAAGAGTGGGTTCCGTCACCGATCTTCCGCCAGCAAGGACGCTTGCCTCTTTGGGCGGGGATCGGTGGCTGAGCGCCCAACAGCCGGGAAGTGAGATAGCCCGCAGACGCGAAGGATAAATCTGATCCACTGCCGATTCAGTCGATCGTCAATAGCTGCCAACCTAGTCTTTCCTCCACCTTGGCCTGGACAGTTGGCTAGCATGGACCGTGGCTATTTAACATAGATACTCCGGATACCTCCTACAATCTGGTACTACTCCATACTACAGCTACTACCACAATGTCTACCAATATGGCCTATCTACATGCTCCCACTGCGCCCACAACCTCCCCTTCTTTCTCCCCATACGCCCTCACAGCGCTCGACCATCTGATCATTCCCTCATACCTCAGCGGTCTATCGACATTCGACCTCAAGGACAAAGATAAGTCCGCTGCACTGGGCCGCCTCGAACTCGCCACAACCAAGCTCCTCTCCCATCTCCCCTTTGTCGGCGGCTATGTTGTCCCCGCAGAAGATGCGGGTGGGCGAGTGAATGCGTTCGAGGTGCGCCCTGGTACTGGCGATGAAGAAGCAGACCCCTTCTTCAGAGTCCGCGAGCACCCGGCGTCCACTCCCATCATCATCAACGGCCAAATCAACAGCGATCTCGTTCCCGGCGACGATTACCTTGACTTCGCGGAGCCCTGTCCGATCCTTAGGATGCAAGCCAATATCGTCGGGGATGCCCTCCACCTCGTCAGCCGCTTCCATCATATGGTCCTCGATGGTATGGGTGGATCGGTCTTGACTACAACGCTGGCCCAGCTGTGCCGCGATCCCAACACCACGCCCGCTGACCTGCCAACGACGAATGCTGAGCAGCAGCGCATGCAGGACCATCTCTCGCGGACGGCGTCTTCCTCGACCCCTGCGCCCCTTCGCTGGGAACCAAAGCCGCTCAACTTCCCGCCGCTGGACATGTCCGATCCGAAGAACGTCACTCTCAACCGGAAATACAGACTCCGCGCCGACCGCATCCGGCTGATCAAAAGCGCGTGCGAAACGATCATCCGAGATCATGCACCCGCCGCGCTCAAGGACGTCCGCTTCTCGTCTAGCCTGGTCATCGGCGCCCTGATGGGCCTATGCTCGTACCGCGCCCGCGTCGCAGCAGGCTACGGCGAATGGTTCGGGCCGACGCTGGACGTCGCGTACAACATCCGCGACCAGCTCGGCGTGTCGCCGAACTACATGGGCAATGCGATTGCCATGGTTGAGAGCGCCCTGGATGCGCAGCATCTGCCAGCGGCTATCGCTGGGCTTCCGGCCCTCGCTCGCAGCGTTGATGGCGGGGATCTCCAGCAGATTTGCAACACGCTGCTGTCGCTCGTGCCGAAGCTCCGGGAGTACACCCCTAGCCATGTGGCCGGGATGCTGGGGTCACTGAACGCGCAGCCGGATCGAGCGGCTGTGCGTCTGTCCTTCCGTGGCCTTGCGTACTCGGACACGCACAAGATGAACTTTTTTGAGGATTTCGGGCCTCTAGGTCCGGTGCAGAGCTTTGCTATCCCCGGCAACGAGTTTGCGGGTATTTGCTGGCTGTTGGCGACGAAGCCTGGAGTGGAGGACTTTGAGCTGCAAATTGGGTTGGAGAGTGCGGCGATGCAGGAGTTGGAGAGGGATGGTCTCTTCAAGTGGGTGACTGGGACTCCGTTGCGGGAGGGTATGAGCAAGCTATAGATAAACTACATAGTATAATGTTTTATGTGATTCGTCTGCCAGCGCTTCCTACAGAGTGGGTCTTGCGTATGCCGACCACTCGGCTCGACTGATTGTATCGACCGTGCTGGACGCTAATATAGCGCCTGAGGGATCGGGATTCGGGGTCAGCCTCAGCTGGAGTGCTGCCCCTAATTACAATCCTCCCTCATCATTGTCAGTCTACCACCATGCAGACCAAGCCCCCCAAGCGCCGAGTAACCTCAAGAACAAGAACCGGGTGTCGAACCTGTCGGTGCGTTATACCCCAACTATTGTACCCCCCGTCTAACCATGCCCAGAGTCCGCCGCGTCAAATGCGACGAGACCCCAGGCAGCTGCCTGAAGTGCGTCTCGAGCGGGTGGAAATGCGACGGCTACGAGCTGGCAAGACTCCCCCTGCAAGCAAGCAGACAGCGATCCCAAACCCACACGCTTCCAATCATGCACACTGCGCCCGCGCCCCAATTCCCCTGGGCCATGACATCCGACGAGCAGCGCTGCGTCTCGTTCTTCCAGCACCGCACCGTCGAAACCCTCACGAGCTTCTACGACTCCCCGCTCTGGCGCACGCTCGTCCTGCAGCTGTGCGCGGCCGAGCCGCCCGTGTACCACGCCGTCGTCGCGCTCAGCGCCGTGACCCAGGACCTGCAGCGGAACGGGATCTCGCGCCCCGGCGCGCGCGCGCTGAGTCCCTGGTCGCGCTTTGCGCTGGGGCAGTGTGCGCGCTCGTTTGCGCTGTTGGCGGCGCGGCGCATCGCGCGCGATCCGCAGCTGCGCGTTGTCTTGCTGGTGTGTTGTCTGTTGTTTGTGGTGCTGGAGCTGGGGTTGGGTGCGTATGATGAGGCGACGGTGCATCTGCGGGGTGGGTTGGCGGTTCTGCGGGAGATGGGGG
>RHLP01000733.1:0-22406 GCA_003719405.1 Aspergillus incahuasiensis
CGCCAAACCCCAGCCCAAGCTGCACCCTACCCGCCGCATCATCCGCCGTTTCCGATGCCGCAGCCCCATCACTCGTACTCGTACTCGTGCCCGTCGCGTCAGTCTCAGTCGCCGTCGAGGTTCTAGTTGAGGTCATGGTTGATGTGGTCGTTTTAGTCGTGGTAGTGGGCTCGAGCTGATCTGCGGCGTTGCAGTACGAGAGTCGTTGCTGCGAAACGCCGTTACGGCCACCGTCGCCGGGACAATTATCGTAGCATCTATTTTTGGTCGGGTTAGTATCTATATATGCGTAGGCTCGTTACACCCAGGGTAATGAGAGAAGGAGACACACGTTAGCAGGCTCGTAGTCTCATCGCAGAGACAGCGCCACTCGTTGGCGCCACAGGCGTTGACCCGACCTTGGATAGACTCTAGGCAGGCATCGAGGATGCTGGATAGGATTATGTTAGTATCAAATCGATGATAAAGATATGAAGCTGAGCACTGTGCTACAGGGAAACGTACTTCTGGGCTAGGCAGTTGCTCGTGGGCTGACTCGCGGCGGTGGTGGTTGAGGTTGTATCCTGCGCGAGAATGCAAACAGAAACAGAGGCAACGACAGAGAGGAGAGATGACAGACGCATCTTGATCTTTGGATGCGTGAGGGGATGGGGAGAAATCTGGTGTTGTACTGTTGTTGGAGGGAGATGGGAATGGAGATTGTGAGATTGGGTGTCTGCAGGACGACGGGCTTTATAGAGGGCACGGAGTAACACCAGGTAGGTAATGAGGTCCCAGCGCTAGAGGTTTTGTTTACACCGACAGCAACGCTCAGGGCCCAACCAGTCAATAGTAGGATCACGAGGTTAGGAGTATGCAGAGGGGTGGCATTGTACATGCAGCTAGTTGCGCGCATTGAACGACTATATCAGCCACCAAGTCGAATCAGATGGATGTGATCCTGCAGTCTCGCTTAGGCTTATGGAGTACTTTGACTTGAAGACTTTACTGTTGCAGCCCTCGGAAGTCGTGGAGACCATGTTGCACTCGCCCTGGGTTGAAGTTACACCGGACTGTTATGAGAGCTTGCCCTGCGACTGCAAGAGTCCTGACAATGCCATATACTACCTATAGTTGCACCTTGTAGAATCTAGGTATAGCCTCAACAACTTTAGAATTCGGAAACATGGGCTTCTTTTCGGTGCAGATTTGCCGACTATTGACTAGACCTGTCAGAGCCTACCGATGGTGAGCTTGTTGATCTGTCAGATATCGTCCAAGTATTGGTTATAGTTCGTGGCTGAACAAGTCGTCGATGCTCTAGTGATGGAAGACCTGTGGTATTCAGTTTCTGCTAGCAGGTATTGCTCCTGAAGTACATTCTGGAAGCTGTACTAGAGGTAGTAGGTGTATTCCTTCTAGTAAACATACCGAGCAAATCAACGGGTAGGGGTAATTCCTAATTAAATTGGATGATGAAAGCAAAGATCAAAAGTAAGAAAAAATCAACTCGAGGGTTTGGGGGTCGGCATCGTTGCATGGACACCACTGATTTAACGTAGATTATGCAGAAAACAGCAGACCATGTTCTTAGAGATAATACAATATATACAAGTTCACCACATCCTGGTAACAATATAGATAATCAAGCTGAACAATACCAAGTGCCCGTGTGTATGATCTCAACTGAGTCCTGCTCTGCTCAAAAGAATGACCGTGGAATAACGAAATCACTACCTGCACCGTGGTGGGAGAAACGATAGAATCAGAGTTGGGACTCGACGGGTATGACATGACCCTAGGCAACCCTTTGCGGAGAAAATCTATCAGAAGCAGCCAAGTCCATTCTGTATAGATGCCTTCCGCCGTCTGAAGCGGGTGAAGCTGTCTCTTGGACCCAATGCATGATTGGTATGCAATCTTCCTAACAATCGCTCAAACGCAGCCTACTCCTGTCCGAAACCTAATGTTTCTTCCACAGCAATAGATAGTTTATGCTCTAAAGCATCATGCGACTTATACGGCGGAAGATCAAGACGGTTGAAACTAAGCAAGATTAGCAAAGAACACCAAGAGGTCATAAAACCTTGACATACCATGTGTGAGACTTAGGCAAGGCAATTGGATCGCCAGATTTTTCAATTGTGAATCGCCTCGGTCCGTCGGAGCCCTGGAGATCCTTGAAACCGTTTACTGGAATACGAGAGGTACCCGTAGTGAACTGAAGCAGACGAGACTTCTGTTCCGCATCCCACGTGCGAACGATCTTCCAGAAGTTCTGGATGACCTCATCCTGCTCCTGGTAACCGCGGTAATCTGTGTGCTTCTTCCAATCATCGACATCAATGTCGGCGATACCTCCAATGAGCAGTTCTAACTCGCGTTCGTCGAACACGTTGACTAGATCCGCCGGGATGAGCTCATTGAAGCCAGACATAAAGGCATTGAACTGTTCCTCAACTCGCTTGACGATTTTCCATTCGGTAACAAGCCTACACTATTAGACGTATTCACCACAATACAGGGAGGGGTAACTCACTCGACATATTCGTGCTTGTTCTCGTTAGTCACGGGTATATCATCACCGCCAGGCTTCAACTCAATTGTACGGCGCTCTCCGAACTTTTCATCATCAACCGTAAAGGTCAAGTCGATGATTCCCTCGATATCGTTGTCCCTATTTACGGTTAGAGTGATATGTCAATGTAATATGCTAGTGAGACGTACAGCGTCCACGCCAGGTTGCGGTGCAGATCTTCGTCCACACCCTCCATGTCTTGCAATGACACCTTCTTGCGTAGCATCATCTTGTAGAAGGCTCCAATGAAGAATGAGTCAAGGAACCGTCGATGGAAAATGGCCAATCCAACAACTCGCCCAATAAACTTGAAGTAATTCAGGTGTTCCGGGTTGACACCTGAGTGAGGATTAATCTGTAGGGTATAATTATCGTGCGCAGAGTACTCGAAAAGACAGTAGAACGGATTAAACATTTCGTGAGAGAGCAGGAAGAAGAATTCACTGATGCTCGTTAGCTGTGACCAAGTATCATAGAGGAAGAAATGCTTACCGTGAGAGACCACCATAATCCAAACCATCTTCGCCGTCAAACTTGATCATTAGACGCTTCTTTAAATCAGAAGCACTCTGGCGCATGATCTCGGCGTACGAGTCCTCGAAGATGTTATTTCGGCGAACCTTGACATGGCATTGGCCGGACATGATGCGCAATGCTGGTTGCGACCGAAAGTAAATAAGCTTCCGTCGGAAGTCTCGCTTGTATTGCGGCACCCCCTGATCCAATGAGGATGGCAGGCGGGGGTCGTCCCAAGTTGTTGTCTTGGTATTGTGGTCAACGAAATATACACGAGCTGTGTTCGTCAAGCGCATCTCCCAGCCGCTGGGTAATGGCCCAAGTTGCGAAACGGGTTGCTGCTGAATGGTGGTGTTGCCGCCACTGGCATTTTGGCCATACATCCGGATATATTGCTGCCGCCTCGGATCAACCCAAGTCGTGGTGCGGGTGTTGTGGTCCACGAAGTAAGGCCTGCCCTCGGGGGTGGTTCGCTGCTCCCATCCAGGCGGTAGCTCACCAGTGCCCGCAGTGGTGGCTCCTGTCGCCAGCATAGAAACCATGTTGCTGTTGCCACCCCCGCTGCCGCCGGCAGGCGGGGTCTGAGCTTGCGGCTGAGTTTCTGATAGATTAGGCGAGCTGGCCCCAGTCCTGTCCTCAGGAAGCATTCGATTCTGGTGCGCTCTCCGCTCCAACTGCATGTTGGCCTCCCTTTGGGTGCGCTGGGTTTGCTCATTGTAGTTGGCGGATGGTCTATTCCATGTCGTGGTCCGGGTATTGTGATCCACATAATAGGTCCTTCCCAGGTTATCCTCGCGGCGCTCCCAGCCTGCTGGTAGTCGTCCTTGGTTATCCTCAAAAGAACTAAGATTAGGGCGAGGGGCGCCCTGTCCGTTGGCGATCGGCGGCGCGCCGTTGGGCGGGGCAATCTGACTGGTCGGTCGGGTAGTGGACGGGACACGCTGCGGGTTTAAGGAGGCACTCGATGCAGCCGCCGATTGATCGACAGAACTAGGTCCAGCAGGGGGTATTGGGGGTGTTGGTGCAACCTGCGGGACAAGTCCACTTGATGTTGAAGCCCCGAGCTGTGTCCGATGCAAACCGTTCGCTTGGTTAGGATTAGGTGTACTGAGATTGGTGGATAGGTTGATGATAAGCTTTCCATGCACGACGAGGTTATCGTTAGATTTCTTCAGATCCCTAGTCAGCATCTCTGTCGAGCGCCGCGAAGTCGTAAGTCAGCTGGGGTTGAATTCCGAAAAATCATCCGTAATTGACCAACTCTAACCGCGAAGATTGCCGAGAAATAGCATTACTTACCGTCACCCCCCATTTGAAGGTCAATGACATCTCCAATCCGAACGTTGATGACGCCAAGGAAGCCCTGGTCCTTCTTCTTGAACTTCTTCTGATCAAATATCTGGATTGCAAGGATGCTATCTTCATTGACCCGTCTAGTCGTTATGAAATTAGTATCTGTAGCGTATAGACGATGGCACCATGACTTACAAATCGAACATCTCATTCCAGTACGGGTTCAGCGTCTTCTTGATTACTGACGTTGTATGTGTCTGCTCGCCTCCAACGGTGGCCACGGCAAAGGGATCGGGTAGACCTAAAAACAAGATAGAGTTAACTTCAGCTAAGATATTGAATGAATATTGGATCATCCGGAGCATACGGAAAACATCGCGCTTGTATAAACCATCCGCAGCGATAACTATTATAGCGATGTCTAGTCAGTCTCGGTCCGCAACATCCTGCTTGGGCAGATTCTCCGGCGGAGGACGCGGCATCTTACTTGTAACCCTGAGATTAGGCTGGCTATAATAGACCTACATTAGCATTCATTCATAGCGAGAGAGAGTCATTCCGGAGACGGTCAAGCCAGATAGTGCCAGGGAACTCACGCAGGCAGATTGGACCCCATCCTGCACAGAGGTTTTCCAGTCGGTCGTACACGCCCGGGGGTGCAAAAGGCCGATCAAGGCAAGCCTATAAAGAGATTTGCCGCGTGCGCATCCACCGCAGTCTACAGAATAAAGCGCCCGACGATAGCGAAGATTGTTTGAGGGGGGAGAGCCGGAGGTGGATCGGGGAGCGGGAGAGCAGGGAGGAAAAGGGCGGTGGGAGGATTGAAGGCTAGGAACTCGAAGATATCGACGATAACCAACTCGAACAGAGGAACGTGATGAACTCAGAGTAGACTGAGGCGCGGCGAACTGGCGGTTGTACTTGCACGGTAGTGCTGTGTATTGGGGCTGAGCAGCACTGGGTGGCAGAGGGTTGAAGTCACAGACAGATGCCGCGGCCAATCAGGAGCAGGCGAGGGGCTTAGTCGCAATCGCTGTGGTCAAGTCGCGCTGACTATAAGAGGCCGTGGCGATAATAATATGGATACGAGTCATTAAGCGACAATAAGGATATTCTATAAGATGAGAGAAAGAAATGGCCGAATTGGATATAGATAGGTGCGTTCGTTGATGGTATCACAACGCGGGGTGATCAAGAGGAGTATCTACAAGTACTTTCATAGACTGGCTCTAGTTCCCTGTTCTCACTACCTCAGAGCTCTATCTAAAAACCCTGTACAAGTACAGGATCACTACTAATTCTTCTACCGTCCGGCCTCATATTATCTCAGCGTATAATCAAATAACGGATCAAAATCTGAGCCCAGTTACTTCTCCTATGACGATTATCGCAGTGCTTCCTATTATAGATCCAGAATTCCGGACCGGACACTGAGTCTGACAAGGCAGCAAGATTATCAGCCAAGAAGCCGAATTTACAGAGTTAAACAGCCCTATTACTAGCTGCGGACTGTAAGGACATTTCAGGTAAGATTGCTTTTCATGACAATGCTCGAATAGAAGCTGTGTTTGACACTGGCCCAATGCGGATATGGCTTACACCACCCTTTTGACTACGTATATATATCAAGTTTATGACTGAAACCACTGCAGGTGATATCAAAGCCAGAAACCACAATCGTCCCATTGCATCTTACAATCTACCCAGTATAACGGAACAGTATATCAGGACCGACAGTGTGGCGACTACTCGTAGGAGTGACTTCTCGCTTTCCACGACCTTCAGCTATGGGTCATAAATTCAGTACAAAGAGGATATTTGACATCAGATACCCAATCCCGCCGCCCTTTTGCCCAGACCCAGGGGAGCGAATGGTTATCATACAGCAGTGTAGCCCAGCCTCAACTCCAAAGAAGCCCTTCCCTGAAAAGTTCAATACAGTGGTCGGCCCTCGACGCCACGAGTTCTACGAACCGGGCGCTGCTTTTGTGGTTCTCGATCCAGTGTTAATGGGCCCGCTTGAAAGCCGCACGTGCGTTTCTTCCCATTTGATTTAGAGGTCACTCGGGACATGATTAGTAGGGCGCGTAGCCTCGTCCACGACCGCGATAGCCGCCGCGATAGCCTCCACGGGGGAAGCCTCCACGGCCGAACCCGCGGCCGCGACCGCGACCGCGTCCTCGACTGCCCATACCGGGGAGGTTGGTGCGCTTGGGAACGACCTGCACAAGATTTCGTCAGCAACTTGACCGGATACCACTTCTACATGTCGCTCACCTTAAGGTTTCGGCCACGGAAGACGCTCTCATTCAGAACAAGAGCCTGCGCCACCAGACTCGGCTCCGCAAACTCTACATAGGCATATCTATCACGAAGTTAGCACCAGTCCGCACTCAAGATAACAAGAAATGGCCCCCTTCAACTGCATATGGTTTCAAGGATAACACGTACCCTTTGGGTTGACCTGTGAATTTGTCTAGAAGGATGGTAACGCGGTTGATGGAGCCGCAGCTCTGAAAGTGCGCTTGTATTTCCTCTGGTGAGGCACCGTAGTCCACATTGCCAACAAATATACTCCGAGCATCGATGTCTTCCTTGTCTTCTTTCAAGCTCTCAGATTGCTGGTCAAGTGTAGCTTGCATTTCCCGTAATTTCGCGGCTTCAGATTCCATCTCGGCAACTCGTCGCTTCATGGCTTCAATCTCCTCCTAGTTAAGAAGGATTCGTTAGCTGATTTCGCAACAATAGCTCGCGAATGTCGTCAAAAGACGCGCATCAAAGTCATGCTCCCCGTTTGGCGCCAGCTCGACACCGGCTTGCAGTAGACCATACCTCATCGTCGCCTCCCTCTTCGTGAGGCGTTTCCAGGCGCTCATCCTTGATCTCAGCCTCTTCGGTAGCCATTATGTTTTAGAAGTTGGCGACTACCCGTATCTCCTTAAGTCTCGGGTGTTCTGGGACGAAGCGTGTGCGGGAGCGGAAGCTCTCCACCTGTTTTGAGTTGCGGATTGCGGCACCCTGGGCAGTAAAATGTCGAGTAGGGAGGGAGGAACGTGGACGCCGGCCGGCCTCGGGTCAATCCAAACACAGTGAGCAAAAGGGTTAGTGTATGAAATGACAGTTTTCAAGGAGTTTGGAATAGAGAACAAGATAGAGAAGGTACCTTGTGAAATGTGATGCTTGTTCGATCAAAGCCGAACACCACATTTTCTTTATCAGGTTTAGCGTCCTTTTGTCATCACTGCTTCTGTTGCAGCATCACTGCTGTTAGATAGGGCTTGGAAATTGGGTGCGATCACAGCTTTATTTATGCACTTGCTGTGGTTGTTAGTACTTCAATCCTTCATCATAGTATAGTGTCCTGTTTCTCAATACAAGATTGTAATGTGACATCAAGATTTTACCACGTTTGTGCGGTGATGCATTGCATCGAACAAGCAGGGAATGGAGTATTATAAGTACATAAACACTAGCTACAAATGGATTGCTCATGCGTCGTATGCTGGGAGTTGAGGGAAGAAAGTCGTTTCAAGAGCATCAGAAGTCATAACACGGTTGGTATCTATGTCATGTACAGAGACAAGCATGCAAAGGATCGGTTCATGAGGCCGGGACACTATTCTTGCGATAAGAGACTTTTTCAACAGCGACAGTCTCAACGCCATTAGAATCCGTCTTGAGCTGATAAACATACAGCACAAGGACATCACCTTGGATCTATTTGAATGTCAGAAAGCCTGCCCAAGTAGTAGATCTGGGATGCATAGGAACACAAGCAGACTTACATCCATCAAACAAAAACTCGGAGTCGGGTCATCTCCCCCTGGCCAGTATCCAGTGCTGAGAGCGCCAGTTGCACTACCCGGGTTCACAAAGAACCTCCCCTCTAGTTCGAATGCTTCAAAGCGATGAGTACCACCCCATAGTAGTATGTCTACATCCATCTGGCGAGCAGCAATAAGAAGAGCGTCTGCATCACCTGGTGGAATTATTGTATGGCCATGAGTGAAACCGATCCGAAGACTTCCATGGGTTACAACTTTCGAGAGAGGCAGGTTGGGAGAGTCGACGTCGAAATCGCCCTTGATCAGTTGCAAGTCTGGCGCAACTTGGCGAAGAAAGTCAAAAGTATTGCGATCGGTGAGATTACCCAGGCATAGAATTTGGCCGATCTTGCCGGGCGTGAGCAGCTTCCGAAACTGCGACCATGTCAACAAGGGGTCATGGCAACAAGGTGGATGAAGACAATAGGGCGCGAGGTGGGGTGATGCGTACTTTCGCCGGAAGACCCTAGCAACAAGAGGTCAGCATTATTTGGACTATACCAGGCGCCTCAAGTCGGGTCACGCACGGGAGCTCTGTCAGGGATAAAGAGGTCACCGATGACCAGGACGAGGCGCGAGGTCATCTGGAGCGAATTGGACGGGTCAATGGCCCATTCCAAAAAAGAACTTTAAAAGAGATTCGTAGTTAAGCCCCCCGAGATAGTTTGCCAAAGAGCAACGAATATGGATTGTTCGGTATGCAGCTGTCAGACTCACTGGCTGGTACCTAGCGATAACGGTGAAGCTATCGCGGGGAAAGCTGGGTCCGATCGTCCCTCACAAAATTACCTACCCTAAGCCTTGATTAGTCAGCGGCCTGGCTTGAGTGGACTGGCCTTAGATTATCGACCGTCTGGATTCGTTCAAGCCTGTCTACTACCTAGGCCACAGTGATATTTAGATGGTAAGCATTCTGGTTAACATATTGCCGCCCAGGAGGATAAACCATGAGCTGTCATTGATAAATCACTGTTATGAGCCCAGTTGGAATAGTATTCATGCCGGTCCAGAGTACTACTCTATATAGGTAATAGTGGAGACGCCGATGCAAATGAAAATGGACCCAGCGGCGCATTATACAATTCTAATACTATGTTCTACTGGGTATCAACGATGAATTGCAGTCTAACAGCACAGACTAGCCAATTAGACGCACACTTTAGGTTGGTATGGTATATATTCTGGGGAAGTTGAATCTTGAGCCTCTTCGCAGAAGCCGGAATTAGTGCCGAGAATCTGGAAAAGTCCGACGCCGGGGAGAAAAAAGAAAGGAGAAAGAGTCAGCAGGGGTGGAGTCGCCTCCCAGTCTCGACATTTAACAGACTGTTTGAGCATCTCTTGAGTCGATTCGGCATCCATCTGGCCACAGCCCTTAGATATCCTCTGTATACAATCGCATACATCATCGTTGCTTGTGAAAGCCACCGGACCGAATAGAGTCTCCGGGGATTTCCGAGAGCACGCTCGTTGGTTCACTCCTCCATCCCAATTCCACACCAGGTCGAATTCCCCGCGGGTCGAGAGCCGACCCCTCGGGAAACTCTGGCGGCCACACGGACTTCGCAGCGCCTGAGTCTGATCTCCAGGCATCTGGATCAGAGACTCCCGCTGCCTGAGCTCAACACCCCCTTCTCGTCCGAGAGGATCGCCCAAGTCCCAGACGACGTCGAATATAAACCCCTCGACTGCTCTGCCCCTCCTACAACCACATCCGATCCCCAACCCTCAGTCAAAATGTCGTCTCAACCAGCTCACCCCACCTTGCTCATTCCGGGGCCCATTGAATTCGATGATGCTGTCCTTCAGTCCATGTCCCATTATGCGTGAGTTGACTCCAATTCCGCATTCCGTCGACCTCAACTAACTGGTGCACCATCAGCGAGAGCCATGTTGCTCCCGGGTTCGTCAAGGTCTTTAGTGAGACTCTGTCCATGACCCGCAAGCTCTTCCAGTCTACAAACCCTGCCGCCCAGCCCTTCGTCATCTCCGGCAGCGGCACACTGGGCTGGGATTTCGTTGCTTCTAACCTCGTCGAGAAGGGCGAGAATGCGCTCGTCCTGCACTCAGGCTACTTTGCTGACTCGTTCACCAACTGCCTGGAGACCTACGGAGCCAATGCCACACAACTCAAGGCGCCCATTGGCGAACGTCCATCATTCGAGGCAATCGAGCAGGCACTAAAGGAGAAGCACTACAAGGTCATCACAATCACCCACGTGGACACTTCCACCGGTGTTCTGAGCGACATCAAGACAGTGGCAGAGATCGTCCGCCGGGTCAGCCCCCAGACTCTGGTGGTTGTAGACGGTGTGTGTAGTGTCGGCTGCGAGGAGATCGCCTTCGACGAGTGGGATCTAGACGTGGTTCTTACCGCCAGTCAAAAGGCTATCGGCTGCCCTCCCGGTCTCAGTATTCTTATGTTCTCCGGCCGGGCAATCGAGACCTTCAAGACCCGCAAGACCCCCCCCTCCTCATACTACTCCTCCATGGCCAACTGGCTCCCCATCATGCAGAACTACGAGAACAACAAGCCGTCATACTTCGCTACCCCCTCCACCCAACTCATTCACGCTCTCCACACCACCCTGTCCCAGATCACATCTCGGCCAATGTCAGAGCGCTTCGCCGTCCACCGCCAGGCCTCTGACCGCGTCAAGACCGCCATCGCCGAACTCGGCCTGCAGCAGCTGGCCTCCAAGGTCGAGAACCAGGCTCACGCCATGACAGCCATTTGGCTGCCCGAGGGACTGGCCCCGCCAGATGTCCTTCCTGGTCTCCTAAAGCGCGGCGTTATCTTCGCTGGGGGTCTGCACAAGGAAGTTGCAACCAGGTACATCCGCTTTGGACACATGGGTGTTAGCATCACGGACCCCGCTCGCGGTGACGTTGATAAGGCAATCGCGGCTCTCAAGCAGGCCATTACCGATGCTAAGCAAGCCAAGGGTCTGTAGGTCATATACATCGGATATCATATGTTAAATATACAAAAATTACAATCTTAAGAACTATCAACTTGAAACTCAAGGCGGCGGGTAGTCTCTAGTCCTCGCCATTCCCATGGGAATGTTGTACACCACCGGTATTCGAGCCCCGCGCGATATTGAAATCGAAGGTCCGCGCTGTCTTTGTCCTTCAGTAAAAAGTGTGCTGGCCGAGGGGCGAAGGTGGTCTACTCAAATTCTATAAATAATCCTAGAACGTACGAGGCCCTCATAGATTACCGGCACTTAGTCAATCCTTTTGGTAAAAAGAATCAACGTCGCAATTCGCTATACGTACATTTGAAATCGGCAACGCTCCCGAGGCCAAGACGCGAATCGGATGGCGCGATACTCCTGTAGACTATTCCACACATACATGATATACATATTTACTATAATATATAGATACTGCATGACCCCTACGGGAAGGATGCACTTGCGGAGAAAGAACAGCCTCGGCTACCATACTTCCCCAAAATCACATCAACTCAATGCAGTTAATGTAATTTTCTGACAAGACGAGACAACGTTCGAAGCTAAGAGGAGATGAAGAGAGGCAGATGCATTGATGTAGTAAGCAGGAATAATCACGAAAGGGGTATGGGAGAGATAATGATACTGGTAATGCTAAGCTCGTCATGCGTTTCAATCAGCGTAGCCGGACTCTTTACAATGCATTAGGTAGGTGAGTTATAGCAGCGCGGGATATCAGAGTTGAGAACGGTAGTAAGTATAAGGTAAGAAAGAAAGGTCATTGCGCCGACGAACAGGGTGGAGGCTATAAAGCATCCGCTTCTCCCCTATGCAGTGCTAAAAAGGCTCGGACGTCTGTGACGTACTGTAGAGCTTCCAGCATCGGGATGAGATGAAGAAGACCATTATCCGTTGGGTCACTAATCCAGCCCTCGATGGGAATGGCGTTATCTGAAATCTGGATTAGTGCTCACTCAAAGTAACGATTGAGTATATTCTGCCTACCCTCATGAAAGATATAGCTCATTGGACTGTTGTCCAAGATCATGACCCGGCTAAGGTCCGGCTCAACAGAGCTGAGGTCTTTAATGTAGGCGCCGTTCCGCAATGTACAATGCTGTCGGTAGTAGCGGGCTTGAAAGTATTTCCGCTCTTGCTCCAGCCAGTCGATGACTGGATCCGCGTATTCTTGCACGCTTGCGGTAAAAATAACTAATTTATACCATTTGGATATCTTGCGTAGGAAATCGTCACAGTGAGGTCGTTTGTGCACATAATATAGGATGGGGTGTTGAGGCCCGAGAGTAGTAGGGGGAGCACCAGGTGAGAGGGCAGTCGTCATCGGCGTAGCTAGTTTGACCTCAACCATATGGCCGCTGGACATGCGGCCCCCCTTGGCAAGGGAATGGATCAAGGTCTCATCCAGGTCTAGGACAAGCGTTTTCTGCGGAATCCTGGCGTTTCTGCCAGTAGCCGTGTACGACGGGAGACGGGATGGAATGAGCGGCCGAGGGGGCACCGGAGAATGAGGATATCGCGTGACTAAGTGAACGGATGGGGACGCAGGAGACTTTAGACTATCCGGGTCGAGTGAGTCTGGACTCCCATTTCGCGATGACCGATCGAGGTCGGCACTCCGTGCTCGGCGTTGCCGTTGTCGTTGAAGAGCTTCCTCATTATTGAGCTTTATTCGGATGGATCTCCGTGGAGTCGTTCCATCCGATACCGATTCCTCGCTGGATGTTTTCTTCACGGCACGAGCTCGACTACTCGTAAGTCCTTTCATCGTCCGACGATCCCCTTCCGACTCCGAAGTACTTGATGCGACAGAATCCCGGGACGGGTGACTTCTTAGGTTTCTAGCAGAACCGGAGCGGCGCTTCCCTCCACTTTGAGTAGCAGATTTTCCAGGCGTATTCGGACTACTTGAGGACGAAGAGCCGGATATAGAGCGTTGAAGCTTCCTCACCGGCGCCAAAGGCGAGTAGCTCCCAGTCTCATCTCGGAAGCTTTGAGCTACATACACACCAGGCGAAACCAATGTTTTCAGAATAAACTTGATCGTCTCCGTGACCGCTTCTAGGAGCCGCTGTGCGATTAGACCTAAGGAGCTCCCGGTAGCAAGTGAGGAGGGGCTCTTTGGGATGCCTCGTAACAACGGTGACTTTTCGTTCAACGTATACTCGTCATGATGAGCATCTTCTGGAGGTCCAGTCGCGTCTTCGTGGCTTTTTTCATCGCCATCGACTGCATGAAAGTTGCTTTCGCTATAGGACCGGAATTTGGCAAGATCGCTCGGCGGGATCATAGGCGAGGCATCACCATGGGAATGAGATCGCTGGCGGCTGCGCTTCGAATTCGAAGCCTGGCCGATGACTCGAGCCGACAAGATATTCAGCGAGTTCATCTTCCGATGCCACCCACGGGTGTCGGAGCTGGCGCAGGTATCTGTGGCGCGATTCGCGACAGTCAGCGATTACCGGTTCATTCCGAGAGCAGCGAGGATTACGGCGAGTAGGGCGAAGAAAATCCCAAGGAGTGGAATGGATAGCGAACGACGTGAAGGAACTCTAGACTGTACCAACCTCAATGCGCCAGTTGACAGCCCGTGCTCGGAACCACGGCTCCTCCCAGCGCTGGATTTTTGGCGGGCGGAACAGAGACAGAGTCGGAAAACTGACTGACAACCAGATTGGAGTATTGCTTAGGAAGCGAGTGGGAAGATCGGATCGAGGAGAATAAATAGGAAAGGCACAGGTCAGCCCGAACCCGAGGGGAGCAGTACTAGAAGAGGAGTAAGGATGGAGGAGTCGGCAATGGAAGACGGTACGATCGATTTGCTATGGGGATGACGGCGGGCGTCGGGCCAAGCAAAAGCCGCCGGCCTGTGCAGCTCCCCAAAGAATATGAAAGGCCGGCAAAAAACTCCCTTCTAACACATCCTACCCGCTCTCTCATTCTACCCCTCCGCACCAGATCTACTCTCGCTTGGCTCCACGCAAAGCCCTTTTGTGTCTCAAGCGCCTAAGCCTCGCGCGCTCCAGGTAGAATAGCCCAAGGGAGCCCGAGGTGCCGCTGTACAGGTAAAATTTCCCGCGTGTCGCCCGTCCTGACTCAGAGTTCCGCTGATTGATGTACAAAGGACTTTATACAACTGGGCCCCGACACCGCGCGAAAAAACCATGCCGGCCACTTCTGCTCCCTTGACGCCGGGGCTGGCGTCATTTCTCAAGTCTTTAAAGACCAACCCAATTGATACATCCATCGACAACCTGATCTCGTACGTCCGGGCATTCTCCCACCAGCCGTTCGGTCCACCAGTGCTCATATAGTGAAGACTCCTCAAACGAAGACAAATCCGACACTCTAGGTCATGTGCGACCGCCACTGCTTACCTTTTGCGTAGCGTCATTTCCGCATGCAGGACAAGCGATGCTTCCAAACTCATCGAACGCGTTCAGAACGTGGGAAGACGGTTGATAGCCGCACAGCCCAGAGAGATGGTGGTCGGTAATATTGTTCGGCGCGTGCTGGGGTTGATTCGTGACGAGGCGGAGGATGATAGGGATGGAGACTTTAGCTTGAGCGATGCAGGCTCTGAAAGTCAACCACAAACACCTCGCGGGGGCGACGGTAAGCTCCCTCTCAGTTTGCTTGCCAATTGAACCCGAAGGTTAACATACGTCCTGTAGACCCCTCCGACTTCCATGGCTCTGATCGAGGCGCATCGAAGCCTATATCTTCGCTGGCCACACATCCAGTTTCCATGTTCAGTCTGCTCTCTCACCCAGAACCCGAGACCTCACTGCCCGGTACACCAGCAACTGGCTCGCCGTCTGGACGCTTAGTCGGACACACGCAGAACAAAGATATCCGCGCAGAAGTCTTAGATGGAATTAACGAGATTATCGACGAGTTGGGCCAGGTGGACGATCAGATCGCGGCCTATGCGCTCGACCACATTCATTCCAACGAAATCATCCTCACACATACTTCGTCGACGACAGTGCAGAAATTCCTCCTCAAAGCCGCCGCCAAGCGAAAATTCACCGTCATACACGCTGAATCATACCCTAACAACCATGAAGCTACCCATGCCACGGTCAGCGGCACTGCACCTAGTGACGATGAGATCCTTAGCACTGAATCGTTCCAAAAACCCTTGATTGCGCACGGCATTACAGTGATCCTCATACCCGACTCCGCAGTTTTCGCTCTCATGTCCCGTGTGAACAAGGTCATCCTCGGTACACATTCCGTCCTCGCCAACGGCGGTCTTGTCGCTGCAGCAGGAACCCGTGTTATTGCTCGAGCTGCCAAGGTACACCAAACGCCATGTGTCGTTGTCAGCGGTGTATACAAGCTCAGCCCCGTTTACCCCTTCGATTTTGATTCATTGATCGAGTACGGCGACTCGAGTAAGGTAATTGGCTACGAAGATGGCGATCTGGTAGACCAGATTGACGTGCAGAACCCGCTGTACGATTATGTCCCTGCGGAATTGATCGACCTCTATATAACCAACTTGTGAGTCCCTGTTTCTAATATCACATCCGAACCATGCTAACACTTAGTTAGGGGCGGACATGCGCCGTCATATCTTTACCGTATCGTGTCTGACCATTATCGGAAGGAGGACATTAGCTTCTGAGCAGTATGACTTTCGAGCATGATACAGTCAAAAGAAACAAATTCATCACGTTTTATGATGGCATATGGGCTGCAAAAGGTGGCAAGATAAAAGTCGTTCAGCAAGAGGTGGTCGCCGTATATGCATACCCCAGGGTTGCTTCGGCAGTCTTTTAGATGGAAGGGATTCAGGGTATGCAGTCATGAGCTCATACCATCAGTATCACTAGGCGCAAGGGTGAGATACGTGAAGCAGGCCGGTGGTCGAGAACATTCAATAAGAGGATTACTGTCACCCTACGTATGTAGAAGCAAGTATGTTTTTGAAAAGTTTCTGGATTTTATGGCCCTTCCCAAAGAAAAGAATCATGGCGCCGTCTGTTATGAGTATATCAATCGTAGTGACTGCAACGGTTTTGCAGTTTGTTCATCCTGGACCATAATTTCCAGATCCATAGAGCATGCCTCCCGATGTTCATTGGAAACAGGCCTGTTGACTTCTTCTCGGATATCATTCCAGCACCATCGCTCGTCATCTTTCTCGTCGAACCTGTTTACGAACGGGGCTTCTCCTTCTTCTCCTTCCACAGGGCCATCAGACCGACACCAGAGACCTTGACGACCTTGAAACGGACACCGGGAATATCACCCTTGGCCTTGCCCTTACGACCGAAACCAGCTAGGAGGACTTCGTCGTTCTCATCGATAAAGTTCAAACAACCGTCGTTGGGGACTGGGAATATTTATTAGTTTCCATCGCTTCAAGACGTTGTTCTCCCCATGTCCAATCCTTTAATCTTCTAATTCATCGAGTATAACGAAACCACGAGAGTAGGGATAAGGGCACCCACCGAAAGCAGTGACCTTCTTGCCGTTCTTGATGAGCTGGACCTTGACACACTTTCGGATGGCGGAGTTGGGCTGCTTGGCCTCGACACCGACCTTCTCGAGGACGATACCCTTGGCGTGGGAAGCACCACCGAAGGGAGAGGACTTGTAGGCGGTACCGAGGAGACGCTTCTTGTAGTGAAGATCGGCCCAGCGGTTCTCACGACGGGTAGTCGCGAGCTTGCGGGCGGCGTTCAATCCCCTAGGCTTTCCCTTACCCATGTTGTCGGATTATGTTGAGTGGACGGCGTACTATGCGAATTAGAACGTTAGAGCTTCGTCGTATGGAGAAATATTGCTGGTGGTGTGATATCGAACGCAAAGCGGGATGGAAACGTCGAAAATATGCTGCGGATGTCGCGGACAAAGATAAGGGAATTTTCGCAGGGAATTTTCGCAGTGTTGTGTTTCGGCGACAAAGGGCAAACAGAACCAATGCGCACTTACCGACTGATGGATATGTGCCGACGGCTGGTGGTGATTGTCGAGAGTCGAAGGTTCGCAGGTTCCTTTCACGGCCGGCGTCTCGCTAAAGTCGGAGAGGGCGAAATTGTTCTCCTGTGCGGCAGCTAAGCGAGTCACCGGAACGGAGAAATGTGCCCCGCCCACCGATAACGATAACGATAAGGACCCATACATTGACGTACTGGACGGAGAAATGCCTGGAGTAGTACTCCATCGGCTACTGTCGGTCTGACCTACCATAGTAGAATGTGAGACCACTGCTAGAAAGGGATAGCAAGCCTCATTATCTCGCATTGATGGACACCAATCTTACTCCCGACGCGTTGAGAAAGTTGAGCTCACAGCGCCTTCCTCCTCCAGCCCTCTTCCAGGGACCGCCGTCCCATAATGCGTCAAATCTGTCGCTTCAACCGCCCATACCAACGGTAGTCGCTCCAGGAGGTGGTCAATCCCCCTCGCAAGTCCCGCTTTTGCACCGCAGATGCTCTTCACCAAAACCCTTGAATGCATCCGGACTTTCCCCGTTTTTGTCTCGCACCCAGTCCAGGGGCGAGGTAGACGGCTCCGATGCGCTCTGGGAGGAGATGCAAAGCGCCCTATCGGATATAGAAGTCAGCGCAGCGGCCCGAGGACATGTATTTGGGGAGAGGCACTCTGAAGCTCTAGAGGATCTGCGAATGAAGCATCTTCGACTAGCGCAAGCCTGGGGGCGGGATGAGACTGAGGATGATAGTGCCGAATCCAATGTTGCTATGGCAAAACCCCCATCTTTGAGGAGAGATTCGCGGACTGCTGGCGATGCGTTCGGCGAAGCGGACGAATCGCCGAA
Source organism: Aspergillus incahuasiensis (assembly GCA_003719405.1). NCBI lineage: Eukaryota > Fungi > Ascomycota > Eurotiomycetes > Eurotiales > Aspergillaceae > Aspergillus > Aspergillus incahuasiensis. The sequence goes on from RHLP01000733.1 coordinate 17,956, forward strand.
GAAACTAGATGAAGAGACTGAGAAAGACATCCAACTTGCGCGGGTGAGGCGAGAAGCGAACGATCGGTACTTCGACCGAGTCAATAACAGTGTCTTGGATGTTGTCGCAAAATTGGAAGATATGGCTCAAGCAATGCGCACCATGGAATCAGAAAGCAAGGACATTTGGAGCGAGGACGACAGTTTGAGCACTACTACGAAGTCCACCGCTAACATAGCTGATTGACCGTCTTGACCGATCGTAATGACGCAGTTTTTAACGAGCGACTTAAGTCAATTCCGACCTATATACGCTTCCAACTGCAAGGCGGGGCTTGATACCACCCAAGGATCTGTTTACTACGCGCTTGGGTCTGGAACAGCATACCTTATTTGCTCTGACAATCTCCTGATTTCTGACACCCCGTTCAGTGTACAAAACCCTAAATAAGGCACGCACGCCATGAATGGAGAGTTCTGAAGCTCGTTCGCATGTGCAGCATTCGCCTCAGTGGCATCAAAGCACATAAACGTATTTTGCTGCACATAAACTCTATAGCCATGTAGAACATATTATCAATGCTAATCATGCAAACAACATCATGGGCATCAAGAAAAGATTGCATACTCACTATTCGACCATTCTCTGAGTCCCATATCTAACCCGATTAACGCAAGAAAACCCCAGAGGACTGTCATTACTCCCCCTTGACAAATCTACTAATACCTCTCCACCCCGCGACAGCCGTATCCCGGACATCTTCCCATTCAGCATTATATGCCTTTCTTGCCATCGCCCGCACCTCTTCATTCCACCGATGCTTAAGCTGATTTTTGATTGCGGACTTTGACGGAGCTATACCTTCTGTAGGCAAACGAGGTTCATCATTTTCTGGAAGTAACTGGCGATCATATGCTCCTCTGGATGAAGCTAGCCACTCAATCGACTTTGTTTGTTCGTATATGGCGGCTTTTTGCTTCAGTCGCGTAGAACGGTGGACTTGGAATGTGATGTATAAGACTGATGTTGTAAGTGCGAAGCCGCTAGCCTTGGTTGATACTTTTATTAGCCAGATCCATCCTTTTGGCGCATATGCGACATACAAAACCGGTGAAGAAACCCATGGCTAAATTCCTATATGGAAATATTCGTACAAGATGTAATGTCGCACCTGGAGTATACAGTAGGAGGAAGGGGCGAAGAGCTAGTAGTCGCGAGAATGGGAAGAGAGCTCAGAGAAGCGTTGTTTTGAGAGCAGGGTTAATAGTATAGTAGGAAGTTATAAACCAAGCAGTAAGTAGTAGTTGAAAGTTGAAGCTTCTTGAGTTCTGCGGGTACCATGGCGTTGCTCGCCGTATTCCGATTGGCTGCGGAGCAGGAATCGAAATCCTCCAACTTCCACACGGAGCATCTCGAACACCACGACAACCGCACCTCGAACTGCTCCACCCTCCATTCGGCTGCATCTGTAAACCTCCATTCCTCGGTGGGCTTGCAGCTATCAACAACTGTCACCTTCGCTCCCTCGCATCTTTCATATACGACCCTCACACCGAACCCGATACAAAAGGTTTAAAGCTGCACCATGGCCGGAGGCGCAGCCAAGTACCGACACTTAAGTCGGAAATCTTCGCACAGACAGGCTCTCCTCCGAAATTTAGTTACATCTCTCTTCAAACATGAGTCAATTACGACAACATGGCCCAAGGCAAAGGAGGCTCAACGACTGGCCGAGAAGCTGATCACCCTGGGCAAAAAGAATACTGAGACGAGTCGGAGAACGGCGCTGGCCACCTTCTACGTATGCGATCCCTCAGGCAGATGGATATTAAGACGCTCTGTTTCAGACAGGGAGAGTCATCCGACCTTACTAACTGGACTTGTTTATAGACCCCCCACGAGCTCCTCCCTAAATTATTCGGCCCTCTTCGTGAGCGCTACGCCGACCGTCCCGGCGGATACACGAGGGTCCTGCGAGTTGAGCCGAAGAAGGATGACCAGGCGCCCAGTGCTATCCTGGAACTTGTCGATGGACCGAAGGATATACGATTTGCGCTTACGGCGAAGACGGTCGCGAGGGAACGCAGCAGGGGATTCGAGACGCTTAACAGCATTACACTTCAAAATGTGCGCAAGGTGACACAGTTCCGGAAGGATGGTGTTGAACTGTTGGAGCGGGCAATCTCGCGGGTAAAGCTTGATGAGGTGAACGCGCCTGTAAAAGCAAAAACAACCAAGGAGGGTGAGAACCACAAGGTTGATTCGTAGGATTGATGTGATCGAAGGGGTGGATCGGGGTTCAAAGTGGATTATCCTGCATCTTCAGTTAGCATCTCGTGTAACTTAGGTCGTTTGCTTTCCTTGTATCAATAGCATTGGTTGATGTTGACTTATACGTGTCTATAGCATGTCTAGTGTTAAGCTGTTTTTTTTATCATAAAGATGCTAAATGCACTAGACACGATGACGTTTGCTAAGAGACGAGTAGTGCTCGAAGATATGTGAGTACCTGTCGGCATCTCTTGGAAACCGCAAAACGTCTAGGTCTGATTAAAAGGCTACAGAGTAAAGGTAGGTAAAATGGCTGTCGTTGCAACAAGTCACTCAATCTTTGTGTGATAGCAGTCTTAACGTCTTTCAACCTGTTCGCCCAACGTTTTATCTAGTTGCCACTACTAGTGTTAACAAAGAAAACCACAGTCGTTACTAGCCCCCATGATAGCCGTGTATGTTGGATTAATATCAGCACGAGTACTTTAGCTCCAGTCGGCTCATTATTGACTCGGACGAGACACGCCGGTACCTCCTGAAACAACTAACGGACCATTTTGATGGGCCTGCAACGTGTTGCTAGAATGAGAGTGACCTGCAGAACTGACATTCCTGGGCTTCACCTCGAAGTCAGATGGCACTTCGGATGGAGGTGGTTTTGGTGGCAGATGGGAGGGTGTTCCCCACTTCGCAATTGAATCTTTGCCTCCCGGTCCCGGTACCGCTCCCCGGATTATGTTGGCGCTGAAATCCTGATTCTTGCTATTGACATCTTGATAGGCCGACCAGTGAGGCTGAAGCTTTGGCTGTATACTCGAATAAGAGCCCATATTTGACGGGCTATTCTTGGCTGGATGTCGCGCTGGGCCATTAGCGCCACCAGGCACAAAAGAGCGAGTTTGAGGATTGAAATGAGATCTGCTGAAGTTAACCGGGAGAGGGTGGGGGCCCGGGTGACTCGGCAAGCCAGCATTCATTGGCTGTCCTGGGTATTGTGTGTAAGGATACGCAGCTGTACTTAATGAGTGCGAGTGATAATTTGGCCAGGGAATGGAGGCCTGACTTCGCTGAGTTTTTTGTGGGAACGCCGCTTGGTAAGGGGGAGAGGACCAGCCAGCAGGGGTAGCCTGAAATGGTACATTGTTGGAAAGAGGATAGTGGCTTGTTGGTGCAGCAGGCTTTGCTGGAGCCATCGCTGGTGACTGGTTGAGTGGGTATCCCGCGTAGGGCATTTGCTGGGCGGATGGTCCATTCTGCCAGGTGCTGCTTGCACCCATTTGAGGAGACACGGGCATAGTATAAGGTGAAACAGAGTTCATGTTGACGTGTCCAGGATACACCACGGCGTTCTGGCTAGGCATATATCCTACCGTGTTTGCTGGTACCACGCCAGGCCCTACCATATAGGGTTGGCTTGGGACCGAAGGGTCCTGCACGCCCACGTTGTAGGGCATAGATCCGTTCGTATACTGCATCCCAGGATAGAACGCATTGAACTGAGATCGCGCTTCGAAGCTGTCGTCATGAGGGGTCTTTTGCCTATGCGTCTTTTTTCGTCCATTGGTAGAGCTTGACCTGGACATGTTTGGGTTAGGTTCACTGTTCATTTCCGGAGTCTTGGATTCCGAAAAATCTCTGAAAATGCGCTCCCTGGCTTCCTGGTACTTCACTTCACGCTCTTCTCTAGAAAGAGACATTCTGTCCTTGGCGGGAGTAGCTCCAGTGGATGACCCCCCACGATCCGCGTCGTTACAAGTATCACCAGCTTCCGATGTGGCTTTGGAGGGAGACGAGGAGCTCGCGGCTATGCTGCCCTCGGTGGATGGCCTCCCCCCATCAGTGCGTCGCATGATTTTCATGGCGGGCGCTATTGGGGGCGGACCAGTGGTGCTGACAGCATGTATCAGGGACAAGGGAGTGGGTCTAAGGACATTAAAATGGTGTTCAAGTAACTCCCCATGATTCAATCAAGGAGAAAAAATTATCATGTGGACTCACAATCGACAAAACGGGGTTCGATGAAGCCTGACCGATGTGACGTTGTTGTCCACGAAGTGAGTGAGATGATAATAATCACCTAGCTTGTGGGCAAGTAGTCGCCCAAACGCGTTCGAAGGAGGAAGTTCCAAAGATTGTTCCCTTGAAGGATATGTTAGGGCGTGTTAAAATCCCCATTGCATGTGTGGGGAGGAGGGAGGGG
>RHLP01000735.1:0-20438 GCA_003719405.1 Aspergillus incahuasiensis
GGCATGTCTAGTAAATTGTGACATCGTGAAGGGGTGGAGATGCAGAAGATGAGGTCTCAATAGGGTATCTTTGATCTACCGAGGAAGAGTTCAGGATGGGCAATGCCCTCTGCACGATATGAACTGGTCAGAGAAAAACGGTGACTCTACGCCTAGGACTAAGTATATAGATTCCGAAGTGATCCACAGCTTAAGATACTCGAAGCGAAACCCGCCGAATGGGATTGTCTGTATATGCCTAATAGAGTCCTCACAAGCCCGGAAGAAGCAACGCGAGCATAGGGTCAAAAAGGGCCATAAGGCCACTCGGCTGATACCCTGATTCCCGCCCATTTGCTGCTGCTCAACTCAGCGCAGCCAGCCATGAAGAACCAAGCCCAACCGCCATAAAGGAGGTGGACCACTTGACAGATGATGGGGGGAATAAACGGTATAAATACTACGCTCGAGGCATGATTACAGATTGAAATCTGTTCCCCTGCCATCTTTTCCTAGTCCCCTCCCTAAGCTGGCCTATCCAGACATCCATCTCAGCCATCATCCCCAGTGACGGGCGCTTTGCATCGCCTGATACCAGGAGAACATAGTACCGTGCTGACAAGCTGAGCAGTAGATGGAGTACCCATGAGCCGATCGCGCACGGGCTACCACTTTTTGCAATCGCGCAATATTGTTATGACCGACTCGGGGGGGTGGCTTGGTCGTAGTGCTAGCTGTGGGATGGCGCTCGTCCCGTCTGTTGTGCTAACGGTGGAGACTGGCGTAGGGCTACGTCAAAGCCTTCGGAAGAGCTGGGGGACAGTTCGGAAGCGCTGATTAGTGCTCTGCTCATGGTTGTGAGGAGCTTGTGAATGCAGAGTACGATGGAGAGGGGAAGAAATTTCCAGATGAGGAGGGAGATTGGATGGACGGGCTCGGGCTGTTAGGGTTACTTAATAGCCGGAACAGGAAAGGAGCATATAATTTGGTCAACGCAGCAAACACGTTTATTTCTTCTTGTTTTATCTATATCATGACTTAACTCAAATACAGCACAGCAATCTCAGGAACGCGAGCAATAAGCATAAACAGGATTGTCCAACAGCCCTAGGGCCTACTCCATCTCTCCACAGCGTGGACGTCGAGTCCAAGGTAGGAAGTAGGTAGGTACCCAGGAATTTCCATAGATATAAATAAGCAAAATAAGGAGCCCGTCCGTCAATCCTCAAGAGTCGGACGTTCAGGGTGCAGAAAATAAAAAGCAACGCGTGACAGAAAGCAGGACCTGCATGCAGGAAAGGGGCGAGGCAGAAGCCAACTGAAGTAATAGCCATCTGCCACGCACTAGAAACGCGGTCTAGGCACCTGAGACATAAGCCAGCCTAGCACTTCTCAGAGTAAACCGCAACATTCCAGTTATCCCTGTGGAAGGCGCGGCCGCGGACATAGTCGCCCTCGCCGTGGATGCCGTACGTGCACTGCTTGATGACAGCGGCAACGCCATCGCCGACGATCTTCCAGCTGCCGAGCTCGATCTTGTTCTTGTTCTGCAAGTGCACCCGTGTCAGCATATGCCTTCCAAGCACCAGAATGACAGAAAAAAAGAGGAGAAACATACATCATTACACCAAAACACCGCACTCCCCGACACACAGCCGACGCGCGAGCACTTGCCGCCGTCCTGCTTGGGCTTGCCCTTGAGCTTGTACAGGCGCAGCATCTCGCGCCAGGCGCCCTCGTACGAGACGCGCTTGCCCTCGCCGCAGGTGATGCGGATGGCGCCGAAGTCGGCGGCCACGCGCTTGGTGAGCTCGTGGGTGGTTGCGTTGCGCGAGGCGTCGAAGTCGGCGGCTGCGTCGTCGGCGTCGAAGTCGCTGTAGATGGTGCTCTCGAGGCCGTGCTTGTAGTTGGCTGGGACGGCGGTGATGTCGATGTCGGTGTCCTCAATGTTTGAGGGGGTGGCTGTGGCTGTCTGGATGGTGTTAGCGAGGAGATAGGGTTATGGCGATGGGAGTATAGGAAGAGGAGCACGTACCACGGTGCAGATGGCCGAGAGGAGAGCGAGGATAGCAGTGACCTTCATGATGATCGGTTTGGCTTGTTTGTTTTGACGATGAGAAATGCTGTAGATAGATAGATAGAAAGGAAAGCGATGCGATGCGATGCTTGAGAGACAACTCCATCTCAGGCTGGCCATGCCTCTACTTATACACATCCCCTCGACACCCTCCTACCCTCAGACCCCAACCCCATCGATGCAGTGTATGCGCATCCCCAAAGAGCTGACACGTCTATATCCGGCTGACACTCAAGTGAAGCTCCCATTATGGGATAGTGCCACATGGGCAGAGGCAGGGTGATTGAGGGTCTATTGAGGAGGTAGGGCTAGCTATTGAGCCCTTATTGAGGTCTAGCCTATTGACGATCGCCGCATTGTCTGCTGCTGTTTCGGGCCCGGTGTCGGTGCCGCAACAAAGGCTTCGTTGCACTGCGCCACAAAGAGCCTCCGGCCCTGATGCCCTGGGGACCCGTGGACGCTGGGTCTGTGCTCAAGGCTTGGGCGGTGCGTTACATGGCTCAGGAACGTGTTGCATCTGACGGGACTCTGACATGCATTAATTGCAGCAGGGGCTGAATAGTGGGCACAAAGGTTTGGCAGTCTACCTATTTTGAGGTCTGGGATCATGAGGCTAGTCTCGACAGTGCGACGCGACTGCATCCTGGCCTTGCGTGCCGAGAACCGCAACTGGAAGCGTTTGACGACTGCTACCTCTGGGCGTCCTTTTGGATCATTTGAGCCAGCCCTATGGAAAGTCATACGGGCTTCCTCAAGGCCGTCTCAAAGTTCCAGGACACTACTATCGTTAGACCGGGAGTTCGAGGCGTGTACATCGGGTGTCAGCTCAACTACATCTGCCAGTTGCTTTTGGTAACTAAAGCCAAAGTCACTCATCACGACTCTCGGAGCTGTGAGAGGAATCGATATGCATTCCATGAGCCTCCACAATAACAAGAAAAGCAAATTGGCTTTTCCCACTCCTGCCACTCGGCGCAACATCCGAGTAACCAAGACGTTCCATTAAGGTGTTAACGGCTGGACACAAGCAGACATGACTCGGCCTGCCACCAGAAATAGTAACGCCACTCAGGAGGTGCTCGACCCTCGCAGCGCCCATTTTTGTCCTGCCTCGTGTGAACGTCCAGACCACGCGGTGGTCAGGGGCTGTTCCAATCGGCGCACAAGCCGCGTTACCCAGCAGCCGGAGTCCAGACGGCACCGACGCCAAAGATGCAGGCTTCGTATTCGTCCTCCGTGGCGACTGGTGCACGGGCGTTGGAAGATTGCGGAAAACAGAAGCCCAGGTTAGACCCTGGCGTAGCGCACCACGAGCAATCAACGTGGCAGACCTCCTGCTCCCGGTTCGCCGCCGGACAAAGACCTCGTTGTTGGGTTCAGGGTACTCTAGAGGGAGGCGACTAGCATGTAGAGAAATGCCAATCAGACCATGCAGTTACCAAGATGGCCAGAATCGTAGGCGGCCTACTCCGCCCACGTTCCCAGCCATCCCGGACGACCTCCTTTGAGTCGTAGTCGGGCTAGGGTAGCCTCGACATGGACCGATGTGGTGCCCTGTGGCCTCGACTCGGGATTTCCGACCTTCCCCAAGTAGTGGTGGGCTGTTACGCCAAGCATCAAATGGCACGAGGTCACGGCTATATAGCCACTGCTGAATGTCTCAACTTGTCGGGCTGGAGGTGGATGGCACTAGGGGAGAGCGCGTAGTGGGGTTGAAATGGGCCTTTGCCAAGAGCGATGCTAAGAGCATGGCATGTATGGAGATTGAACGTTTTTCGAAACAACATAGAATACAGTCCTCAGCCTAGCTCGCTTCTTGGCGAGCTCCTAGTCAGAAATATAGTGGTTATATGGGCAAATGCAAGAAGGGAAGAGAGCTGGTTGGTGGAATCAGGGCTGCCCTGTGACGTCGTGTGCAGTTTCCCCGTGGGGCCCCGGCAAAAAGGCAAGAAGCAGTGGACATCGTAGATGGACACTAGTTTAGGAAGTTTAGCCGCTGCTCCCCTGTGTTCGAGGAAACTCTAAGCGCCTGTACTCCGAGTCTCTGTGCCGAAACTCCCCCACACTGCCATTGCAGGGTTTCCCGCAGGCTGCTGCATGCTTGAGCTGAGAAACTGGGAATTCCCGACTATGACGGAGTGTTTGCCCTTCAGAGCATGCGAGGACTGTGCAGACGAATCAAGCATTCTTTAGGAAACTCCAACCCCTACTTACCACTGGCGGGAGCCGGACACCGTTCCTATAAAACGACCACAATCTCCCGCAAAGCAGAGTATGACCTGCAGTGCGAGCGTCCGGAGTATCCGACATCCAACTCAACACCCAGCATGCGTCTTGCTCCCTCCCTCTTCACCCTCGGCCTGCTGGCCACCGCGACCGCCAACACCCCCTACACGGACCGGTCGTCCATGCCCCGAACCGTTGTAACCACCGACCTCGAGCAAGACGACCTGGCCTCGCTCATCCGCTACCTGCTCTACACCAACGAGCTGGACACGCAGGGGATCGTCTACACATCCAGCCGCATCCACTGGGCGGGCGACGGCAACGGCACGAGATTCTTCCTCGACGACCGCGAGTACACCAGCCCGCAGTGGAACTGGCGCTGGACAGGCACGCGCACGGTGCAGGATATCGTTCTCAAGGCGTACGCGGAAGTCTGGCCGAACCTCAACGTGCATGACCCGTTCTATCCGACGCCGGACGAGCTGCTGTCTGTCGTCAAGATCGGGAATATCGACTTTGAGGGCGAGATGGAGAAGGATACGGAGGGGTCAGATTTCATACGCGACTTGCTTCTCGATGATGACGAGAGGACGCTGTATTTGCAGGCGTGGGGCGGCACGAATGTCATTGCGCGGGCGCTGAAATCCATCGAGGACGAATACGCGAGTACCGGGGGCTGGAATAGCACCAAAGCGCGCATCTCGAAAAAAACAGTCATCCTGGCCGGCGCGTTCCAGGATTCCACCTACGCTGAGTACATCGCGCCCAACTGGCCCGCCCTGCGGGCGGAGGACTTCAGCGCCGCATACTCGCTCTGGGCGTACAACTGCGAGAGGGGGAGCGGCAACGTGCGCGGGCTGCCACACGACAACGTCTACTTCACGGGCAACTGGACGAAAGGCAACATCCAAAAGGGCCCGCTGGGGAGCCTGTACCGGTCGTGGCTCGACGGGCAGCGCATGCCCGGCGACGCACTGGACGTCTTCGGCAACAAGAGCTGGTACGCGGGCTCGCCGCAGACATGCCAGCCGCTTGAGCCGTACGCGTTCCTCTCGGAGGGCGACAACGTCGTCTTCAACCCGCTCATCAACACCGGTCTCCAGGACCCGTCGAACCCAGCCCTCGGCAGCTGGGGCGGGCGCGCGAAACAAAACAGCTCGTCGCCGGACCTCTGGGTCCTCGTCGACAACGAGAAAAACGCCACCGGCGCCGAGGTCTCCGACTACACATACACGCGGTGGATCGCGCCGATCCAGAACGAATTTGCGGCGCGCATGCACTGGACCCTCGAGGCGAACTACACCCGCGCGAACCACGCGCCGACCGTGACGGTTATGAATGGGACGAGCGTGGATGCGACAGCGGGCTTGATGATTGACCTTGCCGGTCAGGTTTCCGATCCTGATGGCGATAATGTCAAGTCCGCCTGGTGGCAGTACCTCGAGGAGGGCACGTACCCAGACTATGTTGCTCTTAGTGAGATTGGCGATCATCGGGTGAGGGTCACTGTGCCGGAGGATGCGAAGGGGGAGACCATCGTGTTGGTTTTCCAGGGGACAGATGACGGCGAGACGCCGCTGACAAGGTATAGCCGGGTCATCGTGAATGTTGTATAGCCTGTCGTACTTCTGAGCAGATGATTGATTATGCAACTTGACCAAGGGACTTCTCAACTTCTCCCCCGTATATCTTCGTACCTCCGTCGATCGTCGCTTCTATTGTGTATCTCCACGCCGCTAGGCAAATGGAAGGTCACATCGCACCCAACAACCCCCTCAATCGAGGTGGATGCCCAATAGCTTCCCTACAGTAAACAGGCCGTGAAGAGGCCCACACCTATCATGCTGCAGCTCGTGCAGGGCGATAAAATCACACCATACGGGGGTGTGGTCAAGATCTTGGATCGTGATCCCGGCGGCGCGATTGGCGCGCTGTTTGAGGCCGAGTTTGGTACTTGTGGACGGACATATTTCCTCTGCTTTAGCTCTTGGGCGTATAGTGATTTGTCGTATGATGCGAGCTATGCCACCGGCGCGACAGTTACGGAGCCGTATACCAAGGTGCAGGGCCGGATGCGCCACTGCTTGTTAGTGGTGATGCGAGCAGCTCGGGGCCGTTGGCGGGTCCTGGGGGTGCGAATTTCTTGGATGGTGGGAAGATGGCGTTCCATGCGTTTGATGATTGGCAGAGCATTGACAGTGGGAAAGGGATGTAGGCTCTTCATGTGGATGTTGGAGGTGGGAAGATTACGCTGCTTTAGGTGTACCTTTCCCGAGGTACTTGTACGTATCGTCGTACATTGGGATAGGGACCTGAGCATTGATAGGTAAGCGCACCTGCTTTGGTATAGCTAGATTGAGTTGCTCGTTAGTATCATGACTATGCAGTCATCATTTCTTCATCATTGACTTAGGCTGTTCAGCATCATCCTTCTCGCCCTCTCTGCCTGCTCCTGTACATCTTCATTCCATAGCCACGCGAGTCTCTCTTGCAGTGTCGTTTGGAACTTTTCCTCGTCGTTACCCACTCCGTCTAGCCGTAGACACAGCAGATATGCATTCTCGGCGCTGCTCGTAACAGCCCTCTGACTTCGTGGTCGCCGCACTGCATCGTATGCTTTGAATGCTGCCACCACATGCTCCGCGGTCAATACCTCTGGGTCTCCTAGTAACTCCGCAAGAACATGCGCATCCTCAATAGCTTGTCCAGCACCAGCTCCTTGATGAGGTGTAGAGGCGTGCGCTGCATCACCCAGTATCGCAACTTTCGACCGTGCATATGTCGATACATGCGGATGCTCGTACAGAGCCCATTGCGTGGGATCTGGCATATACTTCACATAGTTTCGTTAGCTGCCATACTGCCCTTCCTTCCTCAAGGGTCGTGTGAGGTGGAGGACCATACCTCAATCAAGCTGTTAATCAGCCTCCCCATGTGCTTGAAGTCATTTCGCATGTCCTCTTTGTTCGCTGGGCGTACCCAGCTCTCCTGATCCCATTCCGAGTGCAGGGGATATATCCCGACGTTGACCTTTTTCGCCCGTTTGATGGGATACGTGACGCCGTACGCCCCGTCCCCGACATACATGGTCGACACCCTTGCCCGGCGGTCGCCGACAGCTTTAACCATAGTCTCCATGTCCAGTACAGCGCGATATCCGTACATCCCGCTATATTGAGGTTGAGTAGCTTCGTATTCTTCAGGGCCAATTACGAACTGCTTGACTCTCGAATGGATCCCGTCGCAGCCGATGACCACACTTGCGTGGGCAACTGTGCCGTCTTCAAAGCGCATCTCCATTCCCTCCTCAATTTCGGTCAACATAGCCAGCCTCTTGCCAAAATGCGCAACATCCTCCGGAACAAGCTTGACTAGCGCATCGAGAAAGTCTGCCCGTCGCACTGTTGTCTGCCCGCTTGGCTTCGCCTTGAGGTCAAGCACCAGCTTCCCATCCAACACTTCGTCGTGGCTCGCCCTTATCACCTCGAACCAAGTCTCTTTGAAGCGCTCGTATCCCGGCGAATCAGCGTGGGTCGTGATGAGGTTATCGTAAATTTCTCTGATCTTGGGATCGATGAGCGGCATTGCCCGGTGTGCGGCGGGCCCTATTGTCAGTCCCAGACCGACTTCTTTGAATTCTGCAGCGGCTTCATATATAGCAACCGGTATCTGTCGGCGGAGGAGCCCGACAGCAAGACTGAGGCCGCCCATCCCGCCGCCGATGATGGCGACGGTGAACTGTTTTATGGAGGTCATGGCCGACGTGAGAGTGAGACGGGGTGACTGTAAGACAGCCCCGCGGATAACGTCAGGGGTGGAACTCGGTAGAGATATCGAGCGACAGTTGGAGAAGTATTGATAACTAACCAGTTGGAGCAGGGTGTAACTATCTCGGTTCAAAGGCCAAGAGATAAGGAGTTCGGTTGGTTGGGCAGCTCGTGGAGCCGAAGGCAAATATGGAGGCGGCCCTGGATGATCACCATCTGGCCCCGGCATCGGAGCTCCATCTCATGCATATGCGGGGGTCCTGCATGACAGTCATCATCCCCTCAGTATCTGCCTAGGTAAGAAATCCGACAAATATGATACCAGCTAGAGCTCTGTCCACCAATGTAGTGGCCACCAACCTCTCTGATGAAATGTTCCTTAACCGCGACCCTACCGGTCATCAGCCATCATCAAATACATATCACGATCGTATATGGCGCCGATGGCATGTGGCACAGAGCCGATTAGATGTATACTCAGGCTCACGGTTACCACCAGTTGAGGTTTTGTATAGATGGCAGTCTCGTAATTGATGCATGGTATGGTTGATGAAGCTGGATTAGGACTCCAGCTCTCCCAAGAAAGTCAACCTGCTTGTCTCCAGCCCAAGAACCGGATCCTCGGATAGTTCCATTTGAATGCATTCGGGAGGAAGGCGCAGTTCAATGTCTGTCTGCTTGTTGCAAGCTGTCTCCAGTTGCTATCGGTCCTTCCTTTTTGAGCGTCAAGGGTGTCTTCAGGTTTTCTCGTCTATTCGCATCCCTTTTTCCTCTCTGTCCTCATCTTTTCATCGTTATATCTCAACCACTATCGTTGAACTTATTCTTGAAGCTCCAACCTAGTCCGACCTCCCTACTAATTACCATCCCCCTTGTCGATTATCGTTATATTCCCTCGACCATGGCCACCGACGCCCCCTACCCACCCGGTCCCGGACGCAAGTGGTCGCACTCGTTCTGGGAGTTCTGGACGCCCCTGGACACCTGTACGTCTGTCCCTGCTCGTCAATTGGACAGTACCGTCTCGCTAACATTGCGTCTGACAGGCTTGATGGGCTGGTGCTGCCCGTGCATCCTCTTTGGCCGAACACAAGCACGCCTCGACGATCCGACGCTGACAAACTACAGCGCCATCAATGACCGCGTTTGTTCCCGGATTCTTCACCTTACATCGTAGTCTCCCTAACTGATTGTCTCCCGCAGTGCCTCATCTGGCTCGGTATGAACTGCTTCGGCGCGGGCTTCCTCATCCAAGCGAAGAAACGGAATGATCTCCGCCAACGATACCTCATCACTGAAACACATCTCGAGCGGGTCTTGGGCATGGAAGAAGGCAACATCAAGAGGAAGCATGGCGTTGAAGCTGCGATGGTGGAAGATTGTATTGGCGCCGTGTGTTGTCCGGTCTGTGGGCTGATCCAGGCCGAGAAAGAGGTCGTCAAGGTCCAGCGCGAAGGCGGGTATCCGGCTGAAGGGACGCCGTATCAAAGAACCCCTGGGATGCACTATCCCTAGGCTGAGAAAGGCTATGATATTGTTAGACAAATATCGCTAGATGGACGATTGTTAGCTGACCTTGCGCGAAACGCTCTTTACCTGTAGTCCTTGTGATACCCAATGCACCTCGCTTCCCTCCGATGCCCATGTGCATTGTTTTCAAGAGTCCGTTGCTACTCACCCTTAGGGAGGGCGAGATGGTTGGCCATCCTTGCCAAATGCTACATGAAAGACTCATAATCCTTGCTATCGTAATTCATCCATGTATGACTATCTAAGCAGTGGCACCCCGCTCAATAAGCAACTCAACAACCGCAGGCTTCTCCTCGGCCCATTCCTCAACAACCTCTTCAATATCGTCCATGTCGCCCCCAAAGAAGCGCAGCATCCACACCTTATCCTCCAGTGCGAAATCCGCCTTGGCAGCCTGTAGGGCAGTGGCATAGTGCGAGCCTGAAAATCTCGCATTAATCTCCGCACCTTGCTCAATCAAGTACTCCACACACTCCCTCTGCCCAAAAGCCGCCGCAGCAATGAGCGGACTTCCGTACCTCTTCCCCGGGTATTTCGGATTCACGTCCACGCCGATCTCGCGGAGATACTGGACGGTTCCTTCATCCCAGGTAAACGGCGCAACCATTGCGAGGGGGTTGGAGAAGTCGTTGTTCGGTAAAGGCATGTTCACGTCAACGCCCTTCTCCACGAGAAGCTGGATCTTCTCAAACTGGCGGCCCCACACCGTGGCGGCGAAGGGACTACCGTAAAGCCCGTGCTGCAGGGGCATGTTAATATCGGCACCTGCTTCAATCAGGTATGGGAAGACCTCCTCATCCCCATAATCGCGACCCGCCCCGCCTGCCGCGAGAGCGCATCCGAAGTCTCCATGTTCCAGCGGCATGTTTATGTCGGCTCCCGCTTCTACAAGCTTCTTGATGACATCCACATCAATTGACTCGTAAGCTGCGGTTGCAAGAGCGCTTCCGAACCTACCTCGCTTGAGAGGTATGTTGGGGTCTGCGCCTGCTTCTAACAAGCATTGAACAACCTCGGGCCCGCCCTCGCCACAGGCAACTGCAAGCGCGGTTTCAAAGTTCCCGGTCAGAAGGCGCAGGTTAGGATCGGCTCCAAAAGCTAGCAGGAACTTGAGGGCCTCGAGGTGAGATGAATTTGAAGCCGCTGCGGCAAGCGCACTGCCGAATGTTCCTGATGCCGCCTGCGCGTTCACGTTCGCCCCCTTGCTGATTAGGAACTTAGGGATCTCTAGGTCCCTGCAGTACACTGCAGATATGAGAGGCTCGCAGTGGTTTACGTCTGCGTGTGCCTCCTGGACCAGGTATTTGATGCTTGCTTGCTCGTCCTTGCGAATCTTAAGGTGCAGCGCCGTTGCACACTGCATGCTATCAATTCGTTGATTGACATCAGCCCCTGCGTCGATGAGGATCTTTAGCATTCCTGTGCCAGGGGTGTTCGCAGCCGTGCCGAGGGCGAAGCGATCTGACGAGCGCGGCAATTGTACATGAATATCGGCGCCAGCCTCCTGAATTAAGTACTTTGCGGTCTCCAGGCTTCCACTGCTAATGGCGGCTTCAAGCGCGTTGTCAAAGTTGCCCTGCCCGTCAGACAGAATCACGTTCACCTCAGCGCCGGCTTCGACGAGGTATCTGACGACCGCAGTGTGTCCCTGGGATGCAGCTGCAACAAGGGCAGTTCCGTGGTGCCAGCCTTCACACCGCAGGTTTACGTCAAATCCCCGTTCTAGAAGCGACTTGCAGATCGCCAAGGATCCTGCCCTGGCAGCAATCGCGAGCAGGTGGTGGCGGTGGTTGTTCAAGCGTGAAATGTCAATTCTTGCAGTCTCCCACCAGTCTGACAGGATGCTGTCAAACGAGAATCGACACATGGAGAAGACTGCGGCGTCGTCGGGGCTAAGCTCCTCGAGAACGTCACGCAAGTTATCGCTGGCATATTGTTTGTCCCAGCAGTAGTCAAATTCACTTTTGAACAAGATGTACTCGAAATCTTTTGTTGTCTGGTTATACCATCTTCGATACTGCCAGCTGCTTCCTTCCGGGGATGCAAGGAACGTCTTCAAGAGAGTACCTAATTCACTCTTTGCTGAAGCATTCGCTCTATTGACATGTAGAGGCCAGCAGTGCCTCATGTAAATATGGAACGGGTGCAACTTCCCGAATCTGTTGTCGGTTTCTCGTGGTGGTGGCTGTTCTTCGTCGAAATCGTCTATCTCATCGGGCTCGGACTCTTCCTCGAGGTCATGGTCCCGGTACGCCGTCATGAAATAGGACAATGAGATCATCGCAGCATTCAAGTGGCCCTGGGCAACCGACACATGCTTCTCTGATTCCAGGTATTCCTGGACCGACAGATGCGGGAAGCGCCACACCTGCAACTGGTTATCAACAGTAAGAAACCCGTTACAAAGCGACAAAAGGCCGTTCTGATCCAACATTTCATCCACTGGTGACATGTCGCCATTCGGGCTCATACGGATCGCAGAGAGCATCTCCGGGGTGGTCAGAGGCTTGACTGCAGCCGCTGCCCAATGAAGTGCGCGCAAGGTGAGCGTTTTATCAGTATCCTCCAAGCCGTTTATTTGAGCCCAGACCTCATCATATGAGTCAGCAAGCGAAGCCGGGAGCTTGTTCAGGCGATCGCGGACACTGGTGGTGGATTGACATTTTGTGAGCTGATGAACCTGAAGAACAGCCCACTGGAACATTCCCTCCGCGCGCTCAAGAAGCTTGCTCATGATTTCGTCCTTCATGCGCTTCAAGACCGCGACCCTCTTTGCCTGCTTGTCCAGCTGGATGTCAAGATACTTGCGAATATCCGCCTGGTTGTCCCCAGCTCTAATACCAATGTTGGGACTGCCATCAAAACTAGCCGTAAGGCTAGGGTCTGGCCGACTGGAGACAAGAATCTTCACAGGCTTGTCGGCATCGCGGATAAAGGAGTTTAGTGCGTCGATCAGCTCATCGCGAGTGTCAGGGTCACATTCGTCCAAGGCGTCAATCACCAGCGTGGATTTTGGGTAGATGTTCAAGGACTCAATAATCTGGTCCTTGCACTGCTGCATACGAAAGTTTGTGCCTTTTTCGCGAGCTTCCTTGACTGCGTCGCGAAGCTTTGACTGCACCGAGTCGGGATTGTTGGTGCTGGTCGACAGCTGGCGCACAAGACTCCGGAGAATTGATTGAGGTTGAGAGCGGGACTCGTCGCCTTTGCGACAGTAGAAGAAGGCAAACCCTTGGCTTTCGGTGGCGGTCTGGGCCTGGAGCCGATCGATGATGGCTGATGTGAGATATGTTTTGCCAGTGCCTGGGGAGCCTTGCAGCCAAAAGAGAAGCGAAGAGTTGGTCTTTTCCCAGTTTTTGTAATCCTGATGGGCGAGCAGCCAATCTCCTGTCCCAGGCGTTCTATCCTCGCTGACACCGTCGTGGTGCTTGCCAAATGGAACCGGTGAAATCCACTCGAGCATTTCGATGCGGTCGCGCTCGTCCATATGAGCGAGAAGGTGGGCGACGCCTTCATCAATGCGAAAGATCGGATCGTTGAACGTGTTGAGCATGTCGATCATAGTGTTGTCCGCGTCCGAGCTGCGCTGCGCTTCGCACGCTTGAACATCGAGCAAAAGTTCCTCTTCATTTTCCTTTAGACCCGACAGCTGTCCTTGAAATTTACCCGGGTTGACGATCGCTTCAATCGTGCGCCTGGCGGTATTTCCATCCAGCAGCTTCCCTGAGTCAGCTAGCAGTTCAAGCGACGTTGTGTAAATCTTGAGCAATGCAGCCTCCAGTTGCTTTTGGATTGACTGCATCTCAGCCCCGGGCTTTGTCGGTAGGTAGACCTGCTCATACACCTGGCCGCGACTGGTGATGCGGACGATCCGCTCGGTAGTGGCTAGGAGAGCACACATTTGCTCGCTTTCGTTGACGGGGATCTTTTCCTTCTATGTTAGCCTCGCACATAGCTAATAGCGTACATCTGATGGGCGTGCTCACCTTCATAAGCGACTTGATCATATCCCAGGGCAGACTGGCTTGCGGCGGTGCAAACTGGATTGCAACATCCCCAGCCTTTTCCAACCAGCCGACAATGCTCGTAGTGTAGTCGCGCAGGACAATATCTTTGCCCCCAACATTGACCTTCCAGAACTTCCGTTCGCATTCTTCTTGTTTTTCGTTTACCGTCGTAATGAGGTCGCCAATGTTGGACGCGACACTGCCAGACTTGGGCTTATCAAATCCCAGGTCTTTCAGAACCTTCTGCTTCCCCGCGGGGAGAGTGTTGAATGCGTCTTGCCACCGGTCAACTATGGGGCTTTCGCTCTTTGTTGGCTCGGGCTCGGGTGCTGAAGCTTGTTCCTGTCTTCTTTCAAACGATGGCTTCTCTACAGAGGATGGCACCTTGGCGACGGGCGCAGCGTGAGAGGCACTAGCTTGCGTGGGACGGTTTCCCTTTGAGAGGAATCAATTATTGTTCCGATAGGGAGAAGTTGGCGAGTCAACCTACCGCATCGTCCCGATTCGTACCTTCCTCCTTATCTCGATTCTTGCTCTTGAAACACCCAAAACACGCCATGAGGAATTCTTAGCAACTGTAACTTCCAGAGAAACAAGGAGAGCAGGAGAATCTTCTGTTGAAAAGGAACGCCAGCCGTGCTGGGCTTGCTGCCCCAGCCCGTCCGTCATCGTGCATTTTCCTCCACCAGATGCGGCAAGGAATCGACATTGACAAGAGATCTGCCCGCGGTCGGGCCAGTGATAGTTTGCGTTCGGGATTCATGAAATGAACATGTTCGCCAGTCCCCACTGGGTGTTTGCGAATGACGATGAAGCCTTGTGAGATGGAAAAGTGATTGGTGGTGGAGCTGGCTGTGGGGAAGCCTGTTGTCAACAACATCACGTGCCGCTCTTGCGTCTTTGCGATTCTCCGAACCTCGTCGTCTCCAAGACTACCCTAACCATCCAATCTGAATGCGTCAGGGAAGGACATCCTCGAATTATCGATGAGACTGTCAATTTGGTCGTCCAAGATATCCTCTTTGTCGGCCTACTGGGCTACACCAACCTGCAGGGGGCACTGCATTCAGATTTCGGAGTTCACAAAAATATATAATTGGGCTTGTGACAAACGCCTACTTCTTGTCTTGTAAATATCTCTCCTGGTTTTGCACTTTTGGTTGCACCGGTCAGAAAGCGCGGTGTTTCTCCCACACCTTGCAAAAGGGTTTCTATACCACTGATGAACATTAAAAGCCCGACATGTCATACGCTCGCAAAATTTCGACGCAAAGGTGGAGGCGCCAGAGCACTTCGTGTTAATCCACACTCCCACGATCGCGACAATAGAGCTACTTTAGAGGGCCATCTCTCTCTAGCCTCTCTCCCGCTACTACTTAAACAGTGCCTATAGGCCTGAAAAACTACGGCGAGAATCTTACTGACACCTAAAAGCAAAGTCTAGTGGGCAGAGTTTCACCTCCAAACAATTCGCTCTATATACCATACTAACAATATCCACAAGAAGATGCGTACAGAAACAAAGGAAAAGGGTTCAATCTATGCAAGCGGCCTCAAATCCGTCGCTTCTGCCGCTAAATTGGTATAGGTTGGTACCATGTCATACGGCATGACCGCACTCAAATGCCGTCTCAGCTTAAACAATGGTAACAGTCTTGTTCAGAACCTCGAGGAAGGGCCAGCTCGACGCCTAAAGAACAATCCATAGTCAGGTCATGCTCGGAAGATTGCAAGAGAGAAAGGAGAAAGGACTACATACCCCAACAAGCGCAACATGCGCGACACCCACAACAGCCTTGCCCTGAGCAGTGCCTTCGGGAACGGTCACGGTGAAGTTCTCGTACGGCGGGAGGTAGTACTCGTGGTAGACAGGCTTGAAGTCGCCGTGATAGAGAATCGAGCCGAGGGTCTCGTCAGAGTCGATGCACCCGTTGGTCGGGCACGATTGCAGCCCGATGGCGACGGCGAGCTCGGTGGAACCGGTGAGGGAGTTCTGGACAGTACTTGTTAGTCCAAGGGGGCATTGGCAAAGGGAAAATGGGCTTGGACGTACAGGGCGCGTCACTTGCACGATCACGTCGCTTCCGGCCTTCAGCTGGTCGCCGGAGGGCAGGTTGAGCCCGGCGTTCTGGGCGAGGGCCGTGGCGGCGAGGGAAGCGAGGATAGCGAAGGTCTTCATTTTGACTGGTAGGTAGGTGGGTAGAAATGGTTTGAATAAAAAGGATGTTTGGTGTTGCGGTGGAATGCTGTGTGATGCTCGGGTCTGTTGATGATGGATAGATAGATCGCCGCAGGACTGCAGGTCTTTTTATACGTCACCCAGCAGGCTGAAGTCGTTCAGCAGTCCAGCTGGGAAAGTGAGACTGAGACAATGATCTCAGCGCCATCCCTGAAAACAGTCCCATTCGCCGCTATGCTCAGCTTCCCCACACTCCGGCGCTGCTGCTCGCTAAGATTGCAAGGGGGCTAAGGGGCAGGTCTAGTGCCGATCATCCGGCTTCCCGCGCTCGATTCGCTGGTGCCATGCAGCGCCCTGCACGGGGTGAGACATGTCTGTCCGGCTCTTCCGGTCAGGCTCACAAGGTCGTCTGTGATGGTTAGGCCTCCAGGGCAGTGCATCGCATCGCATCGCATCGCTGTCGCCGTCGCTCTGGCTACGGTAGGAGCTTGCCTACCTATTGCTTACCGTAAATCCGGACTGCCGGTAGGTAAAAATAGGACCGGATGGTTCCGCATGATCCTCCGATCCACATGGCCATACTTACTCCTTAAAATGTATAGATCACTAGTGCTTGTTGCGTCTTAGCTCAGGGTGTCTAGGTCTCAGCTGCCATCTAGCGTTCCTACACCGGACGCCTGATTCCAAAAGAAGTGCCGCGGTGGAGATAGAGCAGATGAGAGCTGCAGGCTGGGCCTGACAGGCTCCTGCGACGCCAAACATGAGGTCGCTTATAGTTACCTAGCTACGGTCACCTTGACTCTTCATTTTCCAGGATACCCTACTTTCCGGAGTACCCCGGGTAGGTACATTTCCAACTAGGCCAGGGTCCGAGTACACTCCTACCTCAACATTTCACTGTGATTATGCCATCAGCGTTCATGCAACAGGGAGGTACAGCATAGAGAGAACCATGTGATGTCTGGTCTGGAACCGAGACTGGGAAGCCTGATCTTGGTGGAAATAACTCGGGCAACGCCACAGTGCGAGCTGACAGCGCCACTGCAACGACATGGTGATGCTTGCTTAGGTCCCTATGTTACGGTAGCTTTGATGAGCAGCAATGTTTGAGGACATCGAAAGCCTTGTTCTGTGTATCCGACTACTGACCTCTTCAATTCACTCACACATATTCGGTTTTAGTACATATCCGACGCTGGGAGTACAGAGCTCACATCAACCGAGCTCGCATCCGTTCTATTCCGACACTACTGCCGAGTGACACTCACCCTTGTCAAAGCGAGCTTGCCCACATCATATTTCAAAAGGACGCGAAAACAGAGAGAGCTTGGGTCCTGGATTGCCAAAAGGAAGAACCAACAATTTTTTCCTCCAGCGAGGCCGGTCCTCAAATCAGACGGGGGTTGCTCTCATCAAGAGACACCCTGGAATTTGTCTCCACAGCATTACATGGACAGAACCTTCAGCCATGACTCAACGCACTTCTAAACATTTGCTCGCCTGTCGAAAAATTGACCTCGTGACTGATACCCCAGTGAACGGAGAGTGTCTCCTGCAGATGCTTCATGCATGGCAGTCAATGACGCTTTCCACTAATTCAGCTGTCTAGATTTGCCGCGCAGGCCGTTGTCAACACTCGGAAAGTCTTGGCCACCGTTTTTGTCGTGAAAGGGCAGGGCTTTGGATTCTGAGGAAAGGAAAAGAGTCAATGAAGATGCGGCGTAGCTAGGAGGGTATCGTTCAGAGTGGGTTGACACGTCTTGTATCCCATGCATCATCTGAGAGTCAGACTGTACAAAACGATCACACTAGATGCTCTCACACTGCTCTGCTCAGACCCATTCTCTTATGAAAACTGGTGGTCATGCCCAGGCTAATGTTTTTTCCTTTGCCTATTCAAAAGCAGGTAAAAGTGGCAGTGGTGGTTGCCAGTGCATGAAATATAAGTTGGTTGCAACTATCGACTGCTGTAATAAGGGAATAAGGGAAGGTTAAGCCTCAACAGCTTGAGAAGTATTGACAAACATAGAAAGTGCAAAATCAATAACCGCAATGGCCGCAGTAGCCACACGAGGAGGCAGAGCAGGCCGTGAAATCCTTCTCAGACTCGGAGTCACCGTCCCAGTCCGAGTCTGCCCGCTCTTTCCATTCTTCCTCCCATTGACCATCGTCTCCTCCGTCAGACTTCTCATCCTCGTTCTGCTGTCCTACGTCTTCCGACACTCCCACCCTCACGCGCCTCTTCATCGATTCCGAAATACAGTAATTGACCTCACCCCCAACCTCCCTCAATTCCAACTCACCGTTGGCGTTGGCGCCCCCGAACACAACCTCGAGTCTACCATCCGGCTGGCCTTGAGCGAAAACGATCAGGAGCTCTAGCAGCGCTGAAAGTTTTCGCAGTTCGCTCTCGTTATCTGCCTCCCATTGTCGCACCTCTTCACGGACGTCCTCAACGCGCACTTCGTCAAACACACCGTACTTGTGAAAGCCGACGACAAAGTTGGGGACCTGAGCGAGCCATAGTCGGGGAAGCTCAGATTTCAGCACCTCCGGGTACTGCTTCATCACGCTGCGGGTCTTCAGATCGAACATGGCCGATTGCGGGATTTCCTCTCCTCCGGTCTCAATGACAAGGGACTCTTTTTCTTCTGGCCGGACAGGGCTCACTGTAGCGTTCTCCACCGACTCGGTCAAGTCATCGAGTGACTTTGCAGCAGATTCGCGATGAGCAACAGACTGCTCGTGTAGGCTCGGAAGATACCCGTCGCCCTCGTAACGGACGAGGCAAGACAAGCCGACGAATGTGTACTGGAGGATTCTCTGATGTGATTCGGACCCTTTTGCCTCTGTATTCCAGGTGGTGTTCGCCTCTGGAAAGGTATGTCCGTACCCACGAACATCAGGGATGGTCTGCGTTGGCGAGTTCTCACGTCGCACCAGGAACACAGTCGAACCAACTGCTTCAACAACGATTCGGAATCCTTTACCGGGCTCGGAGATAAATCGACGCAAACTTCCTAAAGTGCTTCCGCACGCGACGATATCGACTTTCTTGAAATCGTACTCGGAGTCCAGCGCTAGTATTGCCTCTAGTGCAGGCTGGAATGCATGGGCATATCTTGCTGCGTTCTGATCGCGGTAATACGACCCGCTATCCTGGGGTAGCTTTCCAGTGGTCGATGATGGGGTCCAAGCTGGAGGATATCCTAGAGTATATAATGTTAGGCATGATGTGGTGTGTCTCCCTTAGGTTGCCCACCTGGAACAAGAATTGTTGGACTTCCCCGGTTGAGCCAGTTGTAAGACCCCACCAGCTTGCAGTCGATGATCCTCGATGGTTCTTTGGCAGGCGATGAGGTTGAAGACGACTCGAGGTCGCTTCTGGTAATCGTCGCCAACAACGATCCCACAGGTGGTGCAGTTGGCTCAGTCGCCGGTGCGCTGGTCGAACGCCATCGAGTACCATAGCCACCTCTGTCGTTGGCCCATGCGCGGATCGTGCCGCGCCTATATCTTGTCATCCTGGTTGTGGATATTGATAAAGCTTAAGATTGAAGAAAAAATGACCCTTGAAAGACGGGGTGAGTGGGTATAGATTGAGGATAAGAGTTGTGGATGGGAAAGAGGGAACCAGAAGGTCATTTAAATGTTTTCTATTGCTGCGGTGACACTCACTTCTGCCTAAATCAGCCTTTCATGATTCTGCCTTCATTCACTTTTTCTGATAAGTGGTCGTTCGTTTTCTTTCCATTGGGCTATGGTCGTTTGCCGCCCTGGGGCGCAGCAACTGGTTGGCAACTGTTGCAAGCACACCCACAGCCTTGCATTGCAACCGCTGAAGCCGAATCAGCCTTTTGCAGTGCCGCCTACGCTCGAATTATTATTTATTTCGGTCCAGCTTGCAGACTTCTGTCGTTTACAGAACTTGTCTATCCATATTCTCTACTCTCATCATCAAGATGGCATCTCGAACTGATAGGCTAGCCAAGTTTTTCTCCCTAGTCCTCAGCGGCAAGCGTCCCGTTGCTACTGTTGAAAACTTCACCTTGCTGCTAGAAGCCATTCAGGAGCAAAGCGATCATGCTGCCTGCGTGGAACAGATTATCGCAAGCCCTCCAGCGCGAAACGCAATCCATACCGGAATCAGATTCAACACCCAGCCTGACTTCCTCAACAACCAAACTTCTCTGCTTATACACTATCTCGCTGATCCTGGCGTCAAGCTTATCTGCAATGGTCAGTTCCTACGGAATATGGTGGAACTGATCGTCGAGCCGCCCACTGTATGGAATGCCTTCATGAACGCGTTCGAAGGTGGACAGCTTACAAACCGAGCGATGCAAGCTTTCGCATGGCTATTGATCGAGCTTCTAACACATTCATCTGTCCGCCAGCTTGATATTGTCGGCGACGCTCAAAAGGTGGCTGGCAAAGGCACCCTGCTCCAGTCATCGTCTCCCGAACTCCGTGCACATGGCCAGAAGCTCCAGCAAATCTTACAAGTCAAAGCCAACAACGTCGTCGTCCAGGATTCAGACTACATGCCAGGTGGCAGGCACGACAATGACCACGCCGACTTTCGCAGGGTTGCGATTTATCCTACCTCTGACGAGTTTCGTTCCACCGAGAGACCGTACTATCGACGTGCAGACGAGCTTCGACAACTGGCG
>RHLP01000736.1:0-24382 GCA_003719405.1 Aspergillus incahuasiensis
CTCCCCCTCCACCGGCACCTCCGGCAGGATAACCGCATACGTATTCCCCCTCATCCAGTCCACATCATTATCCCGCGGCAGCTGGACAACGAAGAACATCCCCTGCACGTCGCGCCCTGCATCCGAGTCCGCGTCCGCCACCGACGTACACTCAATCACACAGCCGCACTGCACACCCGCAAACCCAGGGATCCTGCCGTCCGGAATCCGGATAACAAGGCCCGGGTAGTGCACCCGCAGCCCGCGCTTCCGGGTCGGATCGAACGCCACATTCTCACGTACATGGCCAGCGCCGTGATACGTTATCCGCGGGGTGCGGAAATTCAGCAGCGAGCGCGGCGCCCAGCGGAACCCGTGCTCCTCCAGACGCGGGTAGTTGTTGAAGATAACGCCCGAGTCAAACATCCCTAGGGTCGCCAGGAACGCGCGCATGCGCGCCTGGGCCGTCCGCTCATCCGAGCCCTCCCTGATCCGCAGGAACTGCGGCAGCGGGAGATCCACGATCGTCGCCAGACACAGGATCTCGTCGGCCAGCCGGGACGTCTTGCGCTCGGCCATGGCCTCCGCCAGCGGGAAGTACAGCTGCCACTTCCTATCGGCGGGTGTGAGGCCGAACATGCGCTGCAGGACCGTGTACTGCCCGACGAGGCGCATCTGCGCGCCCGCCGGGAAGGAGAGGTAGACGCCGCGCGCGTGCAGGGCGGCCGTGTGTGCGTGGAACGCCTCGTTCAACTTGTTCAGCTCAACCGCTTTGTCCGCGAACTGGATATACAGCGACCCCGGCTTCGGCAGGAACCCCTCCTGGTGCGTCCACAGGCGCTTGATCCAGTTGGACTGGTAGATGCGCGCGACGAGGTCGAGCGGCGGCGCGGTGGAGGGGGTGGCCTGCAGCCAGTCGTCCAGGACGAGGGTTGCGTGTGCGGCGGCGTAGACTTTGCGCATGGACGCGATGGACTTGTCTTTTAGGGTTTTGGAGTGCACGGGCAGCGCGAGCGTGTCCATCCAGAATCCGACGCCGTCGGAGCCTGGCGGGCCCGTGGGAGGCGCGCGGCCGGGCCAGGGGATTGCGCCGACGAGGCGCTGGATGTGGTCGAGTTGGCATTCTGGGAGGGCGTTGGCGTGGGGGTTGCCTTTTCCGTCGGCCCAGCTTGTTTGTTACTGTGTTAGCGATGACCTCGAGTAGGGTTAGTTGGGTTAGGTTAGTGGCAGGAGAAGGATTGACGTACACATGCGAGATAGCCACAAACGGCGGCCTCGGGTGCTCCCCGTTCAGATTAAACTGGTACGACGCCAACTCCCTATCCTTGCCGTTCCACAGCGCAATCGGGATCAACGAGGTATGCTGGTCTTCCGGTTTAGACAGGACCCTTGTGATGAAATCCTCCCAGCTCGTCGCCGCGCGCTCGCCGCCCAGGTCCCATCCCCACTTGACATCCTCGCGGCAGCCGTCGTTCCTGTAGTGGCGCGTCTCGTACGCCAGCAGGTCGTATTCGTAGCGGCAGCTCGCGGGCACGCAGTCGACGTGGTGGTCGAGCTCGGCTGCAGGCAGGCCCGGCGAGGCCGACAGGTAGTAGTGCCCGTCGATGGAGAGCTGCTTCAGCGTTGTTGTTACGTCGGCGATGCACCATTTGGCGCGGAGGCGGCGGGCGAGGATGCCCGAGCGCGCGGTTGCTGGCCACGGCGTGACCGCGTCGACGAGGTGGCCTATTTCCGGACTGCAGGCGTTGTATGCGGCTTGTCGGAGGGTCGTCGCCATGGCGATGATTGTCGTTGCGATCTCGTCGCGCACCGGCCAGAGGCGCGGCTTTGCTTGCTGCAGCGGCGAGTGCTCGTGGTCCTCGTGAAGCTTGGGGTTGCAGAACCGATCGAGGATACTCGCCGCGCGCTCAAACATCTCGTTCAGGATGTCCCAGTCCCTCTTTAACTGCGCTCGCTGTTTGATTCCCGTCTCCCACTGTATCAGCATCCAAGGCAGCTTACTTGTATCGACAATGCGCGCCCTCCCGTGCGCCCGAGACCCTGACTCCGTCTCGGGCTTCAGGAAATCGCTGACCCATGCCGAAACACCACCAAGTTGCAGGACGTCGATGGCGAGCCCGAAGAAGAGCCAAGTCTGGAAGAATTGCTCGACTTTTTGGGTGTTTCCCTTGGTGTGAAAGCCGTTGCGGTCAAGGCTTGCGTCTTTTAGCGTGTCGTCGCCGCCGCGGAGCTGCGCTTCGCTCCACCCGCGCGAAGACGGGAAGGATAGGAAGGTTTCCTGGGATATGTCAAACCAGTCGGATTCGGGTGTTTCGTAGGGGGCTACGATGAAGGGGCGTGTGCCGTGAGGGAGGGGAAGGTGCTCCATGTTCAACGTAGTTTGGGTCGGTACGCCTTGGGTAGACACAATGCGGCTACTCCTCCTCGAGGTTGGGGTGGATTATAACCTTTTCTGGACAGTCAGTAGGCCAGGTAAGCCCAGCTGAGGTTTAGAGCCAAGCTCTTTGCCAGTGGCATACAATGTGGCTGGCTGAAGCGGGGAGATGGGTGTCATCTACTGGCCAGACATTCAACAAGGGTTGCACAGCAGCCATGACAGGACCGTACAGTTATTGACAATCGCCTTACCATCCTATACGCACTCTCCTGCAGTGTCTTGTGATATCTTCCTATCGGGAGACTGTTTGCAATATGCCAAGCCCTGCCTACGATATACCACACACCATGCACACCCCAATAGCCCACCAAGACCGCCAACCAAACCCCCTCTTCTCAGCGCCTCTCTCAGCCCTACTCCCCATACACCCACCGATCCCAGATCAACGCCGCCCCCGCCGCAACCGCCATTCCAGTCTCAAACCCCGCAACAGGCACCCAGCTCCCGCCATTGCGATACATAACGCACGCCGCGACCAGGCGCGACGGCACAGACGAGGCCATGATGAGCGTGTCGCGCTGGTACGGCTGAGATTAGGTATTACGTGCCCAGGGCGAGGGAGGTCAGACTGCAGTGCATGCGGGCAATTCAATTAGCAAGTTGGACATACCATACCAAACTGATACTATGGTCAAAGCACTCACCCGATACACTGCACAGCACCCTTTGGCGTCCCCGCCAAAGATGAATCCTCGAAATCCGCGACAGAGGATGGGTACGTGATGCTGTAGAAGGCGTTTCCGAGTAGGAAGAGGCCCTGCGCGGCGAAGACGGTGCTGGAGACGCCGCCCATGTGGAGACCGATGGTTTGGATGGACATGGTGTAGGCTGGCGGGGTTGTACTTAGAAGACACAGATTGTTCAAAGGTATTCTGGGCCACCTAAGGACGGATTATATAGCTGTTGGGAGACTTGTAGGGCTATCCGATCTTCTCCGACCGGGGTGTCCAGGTGGACTCGTTCGCCGAGCTCGGCGAGGCGTAATTCAGACTGGCTTTGGATCCCTATTTCACTTAAGCATGATCAAGTGGCCAATATACATATTGGGGAATATGTTCTCAATATGTAGCATCATCATCTTCAGAGGACCCTTGTCTAGAAGTATCTATAATCTAGGGTACTAGCTTGAGGCATCCCATACCTACTTGACATTAACAAGACCGGATCTCGATTGAATTACCATCCGGTGAGCTTGATGTTTTGATGTATAACAGTTTATTCTTGAACACTGGTAGTGCCGAAGGTTCCTCTCCTCTGGAGCAGCACAATACCCTTCTCCCAACCATTGGAGCTAAGGCTGGAGAGGCTGCGGATGGTCTGCGAGCGCCATAGGTGGGCGGCGGGCTCATTAAGTGCGAGCGATCTGTACGTGCGTTGTAATTCAGATGGTCGGGATATTTATCTTGATTCGTGACATCTCTCCACCTATTTTCTAGGATGCTCTTCTCGAGCGTCCACATCTCCCTTGGCCCAAAAACCGTCGTGTTCGTCTCCGTCTCCGTGTCTATAATGCCAGAAGTGATATATAGGTCTGTGAAGAGCTTGCTGAACAGATCGCCGGTTATAGCAGCTTGCAGTAGCAGCGCAGGATTCTTTAGTTGGGTGCTGGGATTCTGTTGATTAGTCCATCCCACTCATGTACGTCTTTCGCGCCAAGCTAGATCTCTTGAGATACTGCACGCACAAATCTTTGTCAGTCACCGCGGCATCGTCTATCTCATCGGAGTAGTTCACCCCGCTGCTACTTCTAGCCCACCGCTGGATTTTTAGGGCTGGCTTTGATGGCTCATGCCCGATAATTCGATCCTCAATGGGCGCATGGGCGAGGCATTTGGCAGGCGCCAACGACTCCGAGGCGTCTTTGTTTTTCTGCTGCTCCATCAAGCATCTCCTGTTGAGTCCGCTCAGTGTTCTTGTCTCGCTAGAGCGATTCAT
Source organism: Aspergillus incahuasiensis (assembly GCA_003719405.1). Taxonomy (NCBI): domain Eukaryota; kingdom Fungi; phylum Ascomycota; class Eurotiomycetes; order Eurotiales; family Aspergillaceae; genus Aspergillus; species Aspergillus incahuasiensis. Next base: position 4,352 of record RHLP01000736.1, read on the forward strand.
CGGCTTGTTTTGTGACGTTTTTTTGCCGTCCGTATAGTCTATTCAGTGGGCGATTGATCTCCTCATCGGTCTGCGCTTTCTCGGCGCTCATGGCTTGTGTTCAAGTTTCGAGCTCTGTGGTCTTCAGCATATAATCAACATCAGTCGATGGCTCCTCCAACTGCTTCTCACCTTGTGAGTGGCCACCGTCTGCATGTGCCACCTCGCTCGGTCTTGTTCGGATTCCATTCCAGGCGCCCTCTCTTTTCGAGAGAGCAACTTGAAGGGATTAAATCAAGCGGTCTTCCACACACGTGGAGCTCCTCTCATCGGACCGACGCTCAGTATGAAATGGACCGACGGGGCTATTGCTGTTGAGCTGGTGCCGTATACTGCAGACGGGGTGAAGACGATCAGGATCTTGTAGCCGGGTGGTTCGCCTATGTGTTCGGTCGAATCGCAAATCCAGGCCATCAAATTGTGTAGTCTGCATGATATTCTGATGGTTGGGGCATTGAGATGAAGCGATGCAAGGGTTGGTAAGGCCATGCTCCATGTTGCCGTGGTTGTTGAAGAAACCGAAGAACAAACTGGGAATACGAGCTGTGCTTCAGTACTGATTAGGGCGGGTCATGTCCGGTTATCCCGCTTTGCGATGATGCCTGCATGGGGCGGATAGTGCGACAGGTCTTGGGACTAATTCCAATACGCTATATAGTGGACACGTGGAGAGGGAATTTACGGCGGCGCGAAATTGAAATAACCAGATATCTAATGTTATTGCGATTTATCTGCCAATATTCTTGAACTAGTTACCACACGGTACATATAGGTGCGGAGGGTTATCCAGGAATATATAAGTGCCGCGCCTGGCTGCAGAGCAGCATGAAACACAGGCAAGAAACTGTCGCTTGTACTAGCAAACCCGCTCCATCGCTTCCATTATTTGACTGACTAATATATAGCAGAAGTTTCTAGTTGCTCCTGAATGACAAGCAGGTCATGCCTGTTCGCCGCGGTCTATGGGTCTATGGCCGGTTGAACACGACGGACTGGGAAGCCTCAATCGAAAGTTGTGCAATACAATATTTAAACTTCTCTGAATATACAATAACCAAATAGGCACTTTGGCGGAGTGGTTAACGCGATGCCCTGCTATAGTATGGACTCTCATACAAGCGAGGCATTTCCCTCGGGAGCGTGTGTTCGAATCACACAGGTGTCGTTTTTTTGCAGCCTTTATTTTTTATCAACTGCCACTACGGAAATGTGTTTTCGTAGCGCCGCCCCTCGGGCTCACCGACTCCACTCCTACCCTATGGAGAATGAGTAGGAATTATTGCAGAAACAGCAGACTTTTTAGCCCCTGCAGGTCGAACATCCTCAGCGGAAAGGAACTGCCCTACCTCTGCTACAACCAATGTATGGACTCGTGGACGTGGGCTGAGCTCCAGGCTACTAGGTAGAGATCATGCAGCAATAAATAGGCTTCATAATAACATCAGTTGCCTACGCTGGAATGAGCTCCTTGCACTATATCAAACATTGTTCCTGGCTGAGTGGTTACTTACGAGCAAACAGGCTGGGAAGCCTTTCTAGTATTCCCTGCAAGGTTGGAATCCATTGTTGGCCTTCCATTGTCAAGAAGATACCCCCCAGTCGTTCACCCCGATAGACTAAAGAGCCGCAGCCTCATCTGCAAACTTCCGTCAATGCCGTCTAGGTTTGACGGAGCGTAGTTCCGGCGTGTCGAAATTGAGTCACCCCAAAAGTCAAAACTATCCATCCCCTTACCCCCGTCCTGGACATCCCAGGCTGCTTCCATTCCATCCTTCCCATTACTGACCACCACACCGCCACAATGGAATCCATATCCAAGGACGCCTTCCAAAACACCATCCACGCCGCAACCAGAACCACAACCACGCGCTACACAGCATCTTACAGCATCTCCATCCGCTGGGCCTCCGACACCCGAGCATGCGTCGCCGCCGACGTCGCCAACTTCCAGTCTCTCCTGCGCACCCTGCACCTCCCGCCAGCAAAGGAGACCCTCCTCCCGATTCCAGGAAGCAGCGTACCGCTAGAGTCGGCTCTCCTCCGGACCTGCGCAGACATCATGGACGCCACGTCTGCCTCGCCACACGAAGCGGATGCAAAAATGCTCGTAGTCATCCACTACGCCGGGCACGCGGTCCGCGTCCGCCATCCCGAAAACTCCCCTGCCTCCATCTGGGACTGCAGCGGCGCGATGCGCTGGGCCGAGAGCAGCACGCCGGGCGCTCGGAGGGTGAATGTAGATAGCCTGCTGGCGGGCAACGTCCTGGGGCCGGTGCCCGGGCCCGAGGGCGACTCCTGGGGCGCGAATGCGCGAAGCGTTGACGTGTTGTGTGTGTTTGACTGCTGCTATGCATTCCCGCGGGGTCAAGTTGCTCCCTGGCCGGCGAGGACGTACGAGTGCATTGCAGCCGGATGTACGGGTACGGCCGCGACTCCAGAAGCCAGAATCACCGACAAACTCGTCCACGAGGTCCAGCGGCGCCTGGACGCCGGACACACGTACGTCGAGCTCGTCGACGCGCTGGAAACAATCCGCCGCGCCGCCATGCCCGACGGCCCGACGCACGTCATCCAGCGCGGCACAGCCTCGATCTGCCTGCCGCTGTATGACGCCGTGGCGTTTGTGGACCCCAGCACGCTGAGTCCCACGCTGCAGGTTGCGTTCCGTGTGAAGTTGACGAGGGCGATGAGGAAGGAAGAGCAAGAGGGATTCCGGCAATGGGTGCGTACGTTGCCTGCGAGGGTGGGGATGGAGGTGCTGGCATTTGAGGCAGGAGAAGAACGCCGCATGCAGTGTCTTTTGATGAAGGGCGCTTGGAAAACGTGGGCTAGGTTTGGTGGGATGCAGGGGTACCATTTTGTGAGGGAGGTTCCGCTGCGGATGGATGTTAATGAGCAGAAGGAGAGGGGGAATGGGTCTAGACTATACCAGAAGCCTGCTGGGGGCTTTCGGTGACCTGGGTTGACTTTGCAGTGTAGTTGGGCGGGTCTGGAGGTTTGGACTTGTTTTGCGTGGAACATGGGTCATATTGATTTACCATTGGCAGTGTCTGTATGCGGGCTACCTTGCCTAAGGCCCGGGGTAGGGAAACTTCACCATGATACAATGGGCACAGATTCCTTCGGGATGTCGGCTAGTGGAAAAAACATGATAGAGAAAATGCATCAATGCAGAATAAGAGGGCATAGTGAAATTGGAGTCTGCTTTGTGGAATCTGTTATCACCCCAGCATTATTCATTATGAGAGTCCTGTAGATGATACTTGCTGCCTTTCACCAACTATAGCACGCCGCACATTCATGATCAGTTCTGTGGAATGGCACCCGCAGGTCTGGTCTTAGCATGCCAAAGTTGTTACATACCCATTGTGGGAACCCACCAGGTTGTCGCTAGGGCTGCGCATGTTCTGGCAAGCAAGCTCGAGTTTGAACTTGTTTGAGCGTGAGAGATGACTTCTGGTATATGCTTGGCTTGGAAACCGAAAATAACCAGACCAATAGGCAGGTTACCAAGCATAACATACTCAGGCTTATTGGTTATATATGTACCCTAGTCTTCGATGACGGGTAATGATATTTGCACACTCAATTGAGGAATTAATTTGCTCAGTTCAGGGCTCGTGTGCGGTATAAGTATGGTTCAAAACAATGGCCTAATAACAAAGAATCCAAGTCATTCCAGGCCAAGACTGACATTGGAGCTTGCGTTTCTGCCCAAACCTGACCTGGGAGAGTCCCAACCAAAGGTCATGGCCTGATGTTATCCAGTTTTCTCTAGTCAACTTGTCTAGCCTCGCTGCAGGGAAACAATAATAAAACAACCTCAAACCCCCCAGCTCCACTCATAGTATCCTCTTCCTCTGCTTCTTCACCCAGGCCTCCAGCTTCCCCTTCTCCAAAAGCCCATCTACAACCGCCTTCATCGCCCTCGCCTCATCTACAGGCCCAGCCCTCCCCTCGAGCTCAACACCACCAATCTCCCTCGCAAGCACACCCAAGCTCGGGAAAAAGGCGCCCTTTCGGGGCCCGTACGCCTTGACCACAGCCTCATGTGTGAGAATCCGTAGATCAATTATCCGCTCATGCACGAGCTCCAGCAGATCCAACTCAGAGTGCCCGTCGTAGACTACAAGAATAGTGTCTTGGGTAACATACTTGCAGATATCCTTGTGCGCTTGCTCAGCGCCGTGGTTGAGATCAATGCAGCATGTTCCGGGGATCATTTCGTCGTAGAGCTCGTCGAGAAGGAGCTTGCCTGTTTGCACGTCGATGGCGCCGAGAGTGAGGATGTCCGATCCCGTTTGGTGCAGCTTGATGGCAACGACCTTGGCTGTCTTGGAGGTTGTTGTCGAGCTGCTTGTTGCGGGTCCCGTGCGGTAGCCGTGCTTTTGCAGGGTAGAGGGGGGAATGATTAATTTATCCATGTTGCTGGTTGTTTTCACTGTGGATAATTAGATACCTGGGGATTGGGTGAGTTGGGGTATATTCAGCGTAGGGCGCAGAAGGGAGTTACTTGCAGCTCGACTTATGCATTTCTCGTCGCAAAGAGAATATATAACCCATGGTTCCTCTTCAGCATGGTTTCGAGTGAGGCGCTGTCTTTACCTACCTCAATAAAAGGGTCTTTTCTTTATAACCGTGTTTCATTGAAGATTGGCCAGTCACTTACCTATTCGTATGGATCTTCATTGTCTTGACTCTCTTAGTCCTGAGTAGTATGAATGTTTCATAATCTACCAAAGCAGCCCCTGTATCGAAACAAAGCATCGCTTCCATCTCAATCTATCCTGGTCAATATGATCTTGCTAGGCCACGATTTGAAACCTTGTTTTATGCAGCCGAGGCTGGGCTCTTAAGAGGTTGGGCAACGGCCAGTAATGTGAGATGACAGGGTCTAAGGTTGGATGCCAGCCCCCCTTTCAAGGACCACAAATAAAAAGATATGCTTGCTTTGCTCGCAAAAACCAAAACATACAACAGCTGGGATTCGCATGTGGTCACCCACCATACTACTAACCAGCCGGCGTGTGGCTTAAGTACGGCTGAGCGGACGGGAAGCCCTGTTCTCCACACCCTGTGGTCGTATATACTAGAAATCATTAAACAAGAAGATATATAGTACAAAAATTAAAATTTACACACTTACAAGACCAAGCTATGCCCTTGATGCATGGCAAACCAAGCCTTTACAACACGTGAATAGATATTTGAACTTCATATCTATCTTCCAATTGTCCCTAAGAGCCATTGTTAGCTATAAACGATTAGCTACTGCGTCCGACGAGCTTATCCGACAACGTTATGCCACTACATTTAGAACCGCCTTAATATATGTAACTACCAAAAGCACAAGCATAATACCGACCGACTTAACAATAACAATCCCCAAAAATAGGCACTCTTGGCTTACTTCCTCAGTGGGAAACAGATCACCCATGACAACTGTCTCCTTGCGCCCGATGCGCCTCTTCCCCGATGTCATTGGGCTGCGGTGCAGGACTACGGGGGCGCCAAGCAGCGCGAAAGGCTTCGCCAGAACACTCGAGCAACCCAGCCTTTCGCGCAAACAGTGCCACCCGGCTTTACAAAAAGGCCAATGTCCTCAAAATGCTCTTTCAGAACTATCTATTTCTACTCATCTTCAGCTTGACGGGCTGCGAGAATGCGTTCAAGCGTTAGCTATGATTATGATTATCTCGACTACGAGGAAGATGACGGTAAACACCCTAGCACACCAGTCCTGATGGTCTCGCGCTGACCTAGGAATCCAATGATATCTAGACAGCGAGCATGAATGCAGAAGAGCAGAATGGCCGAGACAGCTGGAGAACTCCGTGGTGAAGAAGACCACAGTCGGGGTCGTGTGGGTTACCATGGCCATAGGGCTCATCCACTCACTCGCCCTCATTGGCATCGTGATCTCAATATTCGTCAAAGACAACATCTCCATCGATGAGAAATTCCCACTCTATAAGAACTCCCGATTCGAACAATGCGCCGCCATGACCCCGGACGCTGCGAACTGCAGCGCCATCAGGAACATCCAAAGCGACTCAGGCACCTACGAAGGAATCGACACATACATCCGCTGGTCGACGATAAACACCCAAACAGCGACATACGACTGGTGCACTGCCGTCAGTTGCTTCAACGGCTTCAAAGTCATCCCGTCAACACCAAACGACAGCGCGACCGGCCTCACCAGCATCGGCGCGTGGTGGTTCTTCATCACCACAACGCTCGGCGTCCTCTGGGCCTTCCGGTCCTCCTGCCCCATCTTCCACAGCAAAGCCCACGATACCGAGACCTGCCGCGGCATTCGCGACATCTCCATCATCAGCGCCGGGTTCCTGCTCTACGACATCTGCGGGCCCATAGTCTGGTGGTGGGCAGACTTTGGCGACCTCCTCGCAAACCCAGTCCCCCGCCCAACCCTCTCCGCGACCGCGTGGATCATAACGTGGAAGTACTCGTACCTGGTGCAGATCCACCCGTTCTCGTGCATCCTCGCGCGCCTGCCGCAGGGCGTGCGGAAAGCCATCCCCTGGACCCTAGGCATAGTCGCAATCCCGCAGTGGGCAGCGACGCTCTATGTCATCGTGGTCGGGTCCGTCGGCGTAACTAAGAACAGGACGTACGCTAGCTACACCTGTCTCGAGAGCCAGATCGCCTCTGCGCCGGGGACAACGGCCTGCGCTGCGTCCGAGCTCTGTGCTAAACCCTGGCTCTTCAGTGCTAGCCGGCCGTTCGTCATGCCCGGTGAGGATGTCTCGTTCGGCCCACAGCTTGGCCTGTGGATGGTCGGCACAATGGTCGGCCTCTTTTATGTCGTTATGGCGCTGATGGGGATCCCTGGTACGAAACCCCGCGGGTTTGGGCAGCGCTGGGCGGTTTTCAAGAAGTATTACTTTATATGGTCGCCGACCCTTGCGTTGGCCGTGTACGGGGTCTTGGTTACGTTGATTGTAGGGTTTAGCTCGGCGGCTTCGCTGGCGGGATGGATTGGGCCGGGGTGGAGTGCTAGGAAGCCGGATGCGGCTGTTGCGGTGGACTATGGGTGTCAAGCGGTGCATGTTGCTTTGAGTCCGTGGAGGAGCTATTTTGATTTTGATTATGCGAGGGCGTTGAGGGTTGCGAAGATGTGGTTTGGAGTGTGATTGCTGTTATGAGTCGAGGTAACGCAGTTCACCGCAGGGGTACCCTGTGACTTTGATAAGCCCTGGGCATTCTGTTTCTATATCGGGAAGATCCTGTCACAGGCTTTGTAAAGGCAGGTGGAGTGGCTCGATGCGGTCCGGGTCAATAATCGGGAATTGTAGCGTTTTTCAAAACCGCTCACAGTGATCTCTTGGTCCACCGTGCAGCTGGCCGGGATGGGGCATGGGTTCAGATGCAACCCTTGTTGCAGGCGTAGCCACTGGTAATGGACATGGTGGGAAACGATATCGGTCGTGGAGGCTGATCTTACATGCCTGCAGGTGCTCATACTAGTGGCTGCGATGGGATACTGTGCCTATTGGGATCTAATCGGCCTGCCGTAGGTCTATATGACGAGGGATTGTTCCTAATCCGATGTTGCTCAGAGTACAACTGTACTTTGACATATCGATTACATGGATGCTTCTGCCACACCGGTAACCCTTGGCCAAATATATAACGAGGGACAAAATCGAGTGATATCCATTGCGCCTACACAACGCCATCCACAACCAGAAATCTGCCATCATTTGATGATGTACCGGTGAGCATGACAGAAAATACAGTTGCCCGCAGTAAGAACTAACCCTTTACCCCCCAAGGGCATGAAAAACAGAGCAAGAAGAGCTGCCGCGGATTTGCAGTTGAATTTGTGCTCGGTGCAAGTTTGATTGTATCTTGTATTTATTAAAAGTTGAGTCATTCTTCAACAACAGGCAAGGTGGCCGAGCGGTCTAAGGCGCGCGGTTAAGGTCTCTATTAGAACCTCCTCTTGAGCTTATCAAGTTTCCGCGTCATTAATTTGGCGTGGGTTCGAATCCCACCCTTGTCATTTTTTTTTTTCGCCACTGAAATCTTCCTGGGTTGTGTGTGTGTGACACACACCGACTCTTCTCACCCGCTCCTCAGAAGAAGGAAGCAATGAAGGATCGATCGATCACCCGTCATCGCTGTTTGCCATCAAGTTGATATGACGACAAAAGGGTCCTTTCATCTATTTTCATTTCCCTCTTCCTCTCCCACCACTTCCAGAACATCAGGTAATAATAAATGGACAATGATAGAACACGTTCGCTGGCTATATAACAAGCCCATATACATCCATCCCGAGAAGACAGGCTGCGCTGCTGATCACTCCGGCTTTTGCCCATAAATAACATGCACCTTCGTATAAAGATGCATACTCATATCCTTCAACTCGGCCCTGATTCCGGCCACCAGCACCTCAATCTCCGGGCGCTGCCACCCAAGCACCCTCGTGAACAGCGCATAGCAATACGTCGGCATCGCCTCAAACATATTAACCTGGTGGTACCGCCCAAGCTCCTTCATCTTCGGATCCTTCGCCCACGGACTCTGCGGCAGCTTATACGTCTCCTCGGTGACATTAACGAAACCCGCCTTCTCCATGCGCTCGCGCCACGTGTGCGTCGTGTTCATGTCTTTGCCGAATTTCTTCGAGGCCGCGTGCAGGTTCTTGACGACCTCGCGCATGCATTTCGCGCGCAGGTGCGTCTCGTCGTCGCTGTAGGAGTTTACGTCGAACGAGGAGACCTCGAACCACCCGCCTGGCTTTAGCGCTTTGAAGGCTTCGCTGAACACGTGGTCGTGGTCGCGGATGGACCCTTCGAGCTCGCGCCCGTGGATGAAGTCGAAAGGTTGGCTGTAGGACCAGGTTAGTTCGAAGTCGTCGACTTCGAAGCGGCAGTTTGGGGGAATCCTATGGCTAGTGATTAGTATGCTGAAGATGGGTGGAGGTGATGGATGTAGGTGTACCAGGACGGCTGGATGGGGCTCAGGTCGTTCCCTGCGGATATTAGACTGATGGGTTTGGTTTGGTGGATGACTGCGAGAAGGCTAACCGATAACTTCAGTCTCGGGGTGTTCGTCGGCGAAGTCGATCGCCCATATCCCCGTCCCCGTCCCGATATCTAACACTCGCGCCGGGTTCTTGAGGGGTGCTCTGTGTAGTTCGCCTTGCAGGATCATGCGGTAGATGTGGTGGGTCTGTTGCTGTCAATGATGTGGCTTCCCAGTCTCAGTCTAGTCGCACTAACCAGGTCGAGGCGATCTTGCTCTTGTTCGTCGTTTGGCTGCCCGAGTAGGTAGAATCATTAGATAAGAGCTCGGCACGATGCGATGACATGGCGTACCAAGACGTATTCCCCTTCGTGGTAAGAGTGATATCGACGACCGTTCTGAAGGTGTTAATTGCGGTTGAGGCGACATTCCAAGAAATTACCTCGTATCTGGACGAGTTAGATATGCCAAGATAAAGTCGAGTGGTACGCACGTATAATTCATTGCACTAGAGGTGATACTAGTGGTATAGCTGGCGTCGCCCAGCCTGCGGTGCGTGAGTTAGCGATCGATAGCCGGCGCTGGGTGCTGGTAGCTGATCGCGGGACTTACGAGCCCTCGTAGGAGGAATCATTGTCATCAAAAGTCTGCGAGCGAAGGTTAAGGCCGAACGAGGCATGGATGGAGAGTGAAAGAGGACCAACATCGGGCTCGATTAACTCTTGGGAGTCGGGCTCGACGTGTTCCGTCAGCGTGTCTGCCATTATAGTTTTTGTTGGTGCGACCGGGGGAAATGCTGCAATCCAGAGAAAAGAAGCGACGACAGTCAATGCCGTGGAGTTAATTAAATAATATAGCGTAAGGGAGCGATCGCGTGGCGATGGAATTATCAACCAGCAGGGGAGCGAAATGGCGGAGCGGAGGAAGCGAAAAAGCGGCCGAGGTTTGGCTTTTGAAGGCAGAAACTCAGCCCATGCAGGACGGTCGTTAGGGAAGGGAGCTACGCACCAGGTTTTCGCTCCTAGTGTGCGTCCAAGACGGCTTGATTGCAGGCTCTGCCGTCCACGAATGGCCGGGGCGATCTTTGCTGAAGGATTCGAGCGTTCCTCACGCGGGAGCCTGCGTGCGCTGTCGCTGTCGGTGGGTTGCTTCGGCACTTTGATCTTGAGGATGGAGGGGGCACCTGGCAGGATATGCTCCGGAAGGACAGTAGTAGTAGTAGTAGTAGTAGTAGTAGTAGTAAGCTGATCCTAACGTACAACTCCCAGTCTCAGGCAATGGATCATCACGAACCCACCTGTCAATGTCAGAGCGGATCTCAGTCGCCGTTCGGCCCGCCAGTCCTGGAGATCCTCGACCGTGGTTCTGTCTGAATAAGATGGCTCTCTTTGTCGATGCAGTAGCAGTGTGCTCGTCATGAAGCTTCCGGTGTGCAAGGAAGTTGAAGTTGACACATCACATCTGGTCAGACTCTCCCTCCAGTTGCCACGCCGGAAATCCCCGCAACCCTCCGCATCCAGACGTGCAAGTCAAGGCTTCCAGCCAAACTCTGTTCCTACTCCTGCTGGGATAGCATGCCGATCAGTCTGTGTCTCGCAGATATCCCATCCAGTAGTCTACTGCCTACCCCTCCACCTATGCTTGCTTGTATCCTCGCCCGCATGTTTGGTCGCTAATGCAGCACGACGCTTGAGGACGGCCATTCCCAAGGCGCCTCCCCGCCAAGCGCAATCTGGAGTGATTTTCCTGCAGAAGCCGCTGGCCAGTCACCGAGGCTGCTTGTTTCACTAAATCGCTAATGCTGGCTCCCATGTGGCAGCGGGGCTAGCCTGGACTGCTAGCTGGCTTGCCTTGCCTGATCAGGCAGGAGTTCTATCGAGCCCGGGAGTACAATAGCCAATGCAATTTGACTCCAGCCGCAGTGTAGCGCTCTTGCCCTCGCACAACTTGCCATCTACTCCTACTCCGTACTCCGTATACTCGATGCATACTCCGGCACCGGACGGGACGATGGGCCGTGTCCCGTGTCGATGACGATACTGGGCTTGGCGCTGTCAGCAACCGCTCTGCCACGTGACCTCGTATTGCGGCCAGCGAGACTCTCAAGTCTCAATAATTCCCAAGCCCACCGGCACGCTTTCGCTCGTCAAATTGCCCCAATTCAGGTTGTCATTTACTCCCACCTGCCCCTTTCGCCTCAATGCGACACTACCCCGCAGGCAGCCGCTTGGAGCGCAGGTACCCCGCAGCTGCCAATGCGGCCTTAACGCCCGGGGCGCCCCGACTTGCTCAATTCGTCCTTGCTCGGTCGGCGCCGAAACCCAGCGATCGCTACGTGGATGGTCGACAACACTCTAAGCGATCAGTTCATCTAAATTGTCACGGATGTCAATCGCCTGTTCCTACATCCTTACGTCTAGTCGATCGAAAATGATGATTCCAGACGCGGTTGATGCGACGAGCCTTGAAAGTCCTTGACGGCTACCAAATTTCCCCCGATCGCTTCTCCCTCGTATCCCGTTCTCCCTCGCGGCCTCGCCTCCCGACCGAACCTCAAAACCCAGCTTCGATATCCGTCCAACGGCCATCGAAGGTGGCAAATACTGTGGACACCGCGCACCGCTTACGGGCTCAAGCAGAACCCGCATTAACTCCTCACGTTCGATCGCGCAACGACGACCATCTCAGATCGAAAGGACGCCCAGGCTCAATACCTTACAAACAGGACAACCCCAGGGGCAAGAAACGTTGAGCGTTGAACGTCGCAAACAATGCCTCTCTCCTATCCTCGCAGTCAGCTCCGAGCGCCCATGGAAGGCCCCCGAATTTTGCCTAGAATGCTCTCGAAGCTAGAAGATTGGATCTTCGAATACAATGTACCAAGTCCTGCGTCAACGACCACGCGCGAAATGGAGTTAGCGAAGAAGCATACAGTTTTTGGCTCTGATGATACTGGTTGAGGTCTTGTGGGCCAACGACTGTCGGCGATCGCTCGTATCAGTCTCGTATCCCCATCGGAAAGTTGGATGGTTTATACTTGGAGGCGGGCTGGGTTGGTCGGCGAGGGCGATGTCTGCCATTGATTGACGTTCATCTTCACCGGACGGTGCGATGGAGTCGGGATGCCGACGGAGGCTCGGGCGACAAACCTAAGGAACTAGATCCAAGGCGGAGCGAAACGGGTTGGGAGTTGAGACTCCGCTTACGGTCGCTCAGATCTCCCGGGCGATCGGCTTGTCACAAGATCCGTTGGACGGGACTCCATTCGATAACAAGTCCAGAACACCCTGATAGCCTCAAGCCTTCAAAGGCCACATCGGCAACCCGCCCTGCTTTGGGTGGCCCGGTGGATAGACGGCGAGGGGGCTGAAGAGGGCAATTGTGGGGGAATTCGGGGTGGCCATACTGCTGCCATCATGCCACGAGCCGATGAGGTCTTTGGAGGATACCGTCCCGGTGTGTCACTTATTGACCAGCTGATTGCGCCATGGAGGCATAGTTGAGACATCGCATCGTCGAGGTTGCATTTGCCAGCACTTTAGAAGCAATACACATACACAGTGGACTGGGCGCCACCCTTCCACCTCCTTATCCACATCCCCATCCCCACGATCGTGGGGAGCGCCCACTGAATGTCTCGGATCATCGAGCATGTACAGAGCAAGCCGAGCTGCCACAGGGGCGCAGTTTTGTTGAAGCTATTTTCAGACCTCAGCCAACGCAGTGACCGATCGTCTCTCCGAGTAAGTCTATGAACCGTGTTGCGATATCTTGATCTAGCGAAATGCGGAAATCGCAAATAATACCCACTCAGGCTTCCAGACGAAACATGCCGAGGCGATTGGCAGCCACTCGGTGAAGACTTCCCGAAGAGTGCAGTATCGGCGCACCTTCTCCGTGACAGAGTTTAATTCCGACCACCGACGAACGCCCGTGGGTCTGGAGGACCAGAGCTCAGTAGTCAGTCAGGGGCACCTGGGAGTCCATGATTCACGATTCACTGCATCCGACGTGGCACGCTTCGCCGCATTCCAGTCCGCGTGCATCGACCCCAAGAATGCAACACGAACACTAAACACGGATGCCTAGTCTTGCCTGATGCAGAGCATTTTTTCCGGCTTGGTCACTGCTTGCGTGGCTGCGATCCAGTTGATGGGCGGTGATTGGCTGCTGATCCGCGGCTAAGCCTCGCCTCGCTGCATTAGTCGAAGCTTGGCGGATTCCAACCAACAGAACGCTGCGCACACCTTCGAGCCTGTTCCGGCCGCGTCACGGGAGGCTCAGTCGCTCGATGCAGACAATCCCCATGTCGCGATCAGAGGCAGCGCCCAGGAGACTTATATGCGTGCTCTCAGGCACCGCAATGTCTCAGCAAACACACCCAGACCCTTGACAATGCCGCGTTCTCTTGCATCCTCCAGCTCCGACCAGAGCGACAAGTCCAAGGCCTCGCAGTCTTCGCTTGCGGGCAAGTCGGACGAGCTAGGTAGGTGGCCATTGGCGCCCCCGAAACAGGGAGCCCATCTAACTGTCCAAGTGCCAGGCGATGCGTCCACCTCGCTCAGCGGTATACAACATCTTGATCGACATGGCAAGGTGATCAGTAGGTGGCCAACAACAGCTATCTACAGTTCCATACTGACATCACTGCAGCCGACCCAGACCGCTCCAACCCAACCCGCCCACGATTGGAGCGGCCCCTCGACACACTCCGTGGCTTCGAAGACGCCATCCTAAAAACGCGGCGGGGGCAACATCCATGATGGACCAGGACCAGCCGATGTGGATTGTGGAGAGTTTAAACCTTGATTGAGTGTGCGGTGTTATTTTTGCCCGGCCGCTAGACTGTTCCCCTTATGCCCGGCTTAGTCCAATGAAGTCGTTTAGATTGTTCCAATGCTGCCTGCTTGAGGTCTGAAAATAGAGCTCGGAAATAAGAGATCCACTCGGCCAAGATTGCGCTGGCTCCGGGACGCGTCAGCCACACTTTTATATATCCATTCGCTCGCATCTGCTTTGAGGTCAACCGTCTCACGACAGTTGTCACTCGTTATCAGTTACCATGAAGTTTGCTTTAGCTGCCGCCGCTGCCTCGGCCCTCCTAGGCCAGGTCATTGCGGATGTTGATCCTATCATTATCAAGGTATTACCTAGTGTTATCGGCATATTATGGCGGACCTGACGAGTTAGGGCTCGAAATTCTTCTACTCCAGCAACAACACCCAATTGTATGTCCCCTTCCCTAATACCACTCGACCCAACTAAGAAATATCCAGTTACATCCGCGGTGTCGCCTACCAACGTACGCTCACCCCCCAACAATCCTAACACCACTAACAAAAAACAAGAGGACTACTCCACCAACAGCACCGACTCGGACAGCAGCTACACCGACCCGCTCGCCGACGAAACCCTCTGCAAGCGCGATGTCCCCATCCTGCAGGACCTCAACACCAATACCATCCGCGTGTACGCCCTCGACCCGACCAAGAACCACACCGCATGCATGAACCTGCTCGCCGACGCCGGCATCTACGTAATCGCCGATCTCTCGGACCCCTCCGACTCGATCGACCGCGCCGACCCGCGTTGGGAACTGCCCCTGTACAACCGCTACACCTCCGTGATCGACGCCATGGCCGGCTTCACCAACACGCTCGGTTTCTTCGCCGGTAACGAGGTTTCCAACACCGTCAAGACCACCGACGCCAGTGCCTTCGTCAAGGCCGCTGTCCGCGACATGAAGTCCTACATCAGCGCCCAGAACTACCGCTCCGGCCTTGGTGTGGGCTACGCGACTAACGACGACGCCAGTATCCGCGAGCAGCTGGCTGATTACTTTAACTGCCACGAGGAGGCCGAAAGCGTTGACTTCTGGGGCTACAACATTTACTCCTGGTGCGGTGACTCGTCGTACTCGGCCTCTGGGTACAAGGACCGCACTGAGGAGTTCGCCAACTACTCCGTCCCCGTCTTCTTTGCCGAGTATGGATGCAATGAGGTCACGCCCCGCACATTTACTGAGATTGACGCTCTGTTCGGCGATAAGATGAGTGATGTCTGGTCCGGTGGTATCGTCTACATGTACTTCCAGGAGGACAACGACTACGGTACGTCCCTTCCCCTTTGCTTTCTCAAGTAAAGCCCTTCAAGGAAATAAAGCAAGCAAACTAACGATAAAACCAACCAGGCCTCGTCTCCGCCGTCGACAGCACCTCCGTCTCCACAATGGCCGACTACAAGTACTACTCCTCGCAGATCAACGCCGTCTCCCCCTCGGGCACCAACAAGGCCTCGTACACGGCCACCAACACAGCACTGCAATCCTGCCCCTCCGTAACCAGCGGCTCGTGGCTCGCAAAGGCGACGCCGCTCCCGCCCACGCCCAACAGCGACCTGTGCTCCTGCATGGACGCGACAAACGCGTGCGTCGCAGACTCCTCGCTCAGCAGCTCCGAGATCGGCACGCTCTTCGGCATCGTCTGCGGCATGACCGAGTGCGCCGGCGTCAACGCCAACGGCACCACCGGCTCCTACGGCGCCTACGGCATGTGCAAGCCCAAGCAGCAGCTCGACTGGGCGCTGAACAAGTACTACTCCGAGCAGGGGAGTGTCGCCTCCGCTTGCAGCTTTGATGGCTCCGCTACTACGACCGCCACTACGGCGGCCACGGGGAGCTGCTCCAGCTGGATGAGCGAGGCGGGCACGGCTGGCACCGGCTCGGTTTCGGCGACCATCACGGCGACTAGCTCGGGCTCGGCCTCGGACGCGACGTCGACGGGGACTTCCGGTGCGAATGCGAATGCTGTCAATGTTGGTGTGAGCGCTGGTGCTGGTGGGCTTGTTGTTGCGGCGCTTGGGCTTCTTTTGTAGATTCCATGCTCTGAAGCTGTGATCCTAGGATGGTGCTGTCCACTATGGTACTTAGCTGGTGTTGGTTTCGTGACTTTCCTTGATTGTTCATTCTACTTTTCTGTTCATTCATTCATTGACTATACATACTTCTTGTATCTTACTTGCCTTACTTTTTTGTCAACATATATATATTGTCGTCCCTTGATTGATGTACCCTCACTTGCAGATTTCGTTTGTTCTAGATTATTCCGGCCTTCTTCCCGTGTAGATACTGAACCATAACAAGCAAGCCTAGCGAATAGAGTTTTTATCGCGTTGGAATATACAAGCCTTGCTTGATGGCCTGGAAAGGTGTCAACGCAACCTAAACCTTACGAACCACGGAGCTTGCCAGACGGACCACCGGTGTCGATCCTTTTACCCGAATGCCATGCCATGTAATGCTTTATAGTTGATTAACTATATTCGTTTCTTACAGCGCTTCTACCATAGCCAATTCCTTTCTAGTTTTATTTTCAAATGCCCAGCGTTCAATAGCGTTCAAGGGCAGTGAATTTGCTGTCCTTCAGAAGCGGCCAGTCTTGTTTTTGTGGGTTTGTTTTAATTTATAGTTTAAAAATACTTCTAACTTACTCAATAACATCCGATATGGTGTAATGGTTAACATCGCTGTCTCTCACACAGCAGCTCGGGGTTCGATTCCCCGTGTCGGAACTTGAAACATCTTTTTGTTTTTTGCGGACATGCATGGATGTCCGGAATCGGGCCGAACAACCCTTGGGCTCCTTCCTGCGTGATACTTACTGGCAACAACCATCTTTTTGCCACGTCCATACTATGTACATACAGATTGGAATGTTCTTCCAGTGTTTATTGCTTCGACCTACCGACCTACTCACCTACGTTTGTCTAGACAGAAAGTGTTCTGGGCGTGCGAGTTACCATTTTTCAGGATTACAGTCTAGGTATCGAGTTGGATACGGAATCATGCGTCGGCCGAGAACATGGAAATAGAAGATGTTATCTCTAGCAGATTTAAGACAGACTGTCACTAACCAGTAATCCTTGATGTTTTTTTTTTGGGACGGTTACACCCGAACCTGAATACCCCAGTCCCCAGCAGGTACATCAGGCCGGAGCTTGAAACATTCCACCTCAAGGCTTCTTGATTGAAGCGGCGGATACTGACATGCAGGAGACTGTAAAAAGAACGGAGGATGGAGTAGTAGGATGCAGACGGAAGACGCCCAAATTTGGCTTCTGCTTCTCGCGGACCGCCTGCCCTGTCGAACGAGAGATGCTGGGTCTTGATACTGCACGGGTAGTGCTGGAGTATAAGGACCGGTCTATAAGTCAATCTAATGGTTCTATGGCCTACTAGGAGCGATATGTGCTGGGTGAGCCCTGCAGCTGCACAGCAGCGGCAAGTTGAGTACAGCCTCGTCGATATACCCCGTCGCCTTGGATTTCTGTATACAACACAGCTTAGTACCCTACTTACAACCTACCCTGGGATGGATTCCTGTATTTCTCTATCTATAATCTAAATTAGTCAACTCTGGTTCCCAGTTCTATAGCTAAGGCCGGGTGATAATGCAATCTACAGTCTCCTATCGGCCTCGACCATTCTGAATCCATGGTAGTTGTTGATCTATTTCACCTCCCTCCTTTGGATAAACACCCCAGAGATGCTTTATAGTGAGACATTGGTACCCTAGTTTATATGCAAAGGGTTCTCACAATAGCCTGCGTGTCTCTTCTGCCGCCCCATTATTTGATGTGAACAAAGGGGCCGAATAATAACCACACAATGGGACAACTACAACCTTAGCCTGCTTCGAAAGAAACAGGCATAAAAGACACGGGAATGTCTACAGGCTTCCAAGGTTTACCCTAGCTGCTATATAAGGGCCCTGAGATCCTCCTCAGGCATCCACCCTCCCCGCGAGACTGAACTCGGATTACCCTCTCCGCCAGCACAATGACCTCCCACCAACCCCCCTTCTACCTCCTAACCGCAACAATCGACCTCCAGCGCAGAAAGAACCCGCAGGAGCTCAACGTCGAAGCAAGATGCTGGAAAGACATGCGCGAGTACGGCTGCCAGCGGCAATCCGTGAAGCTAATCGAACAGATCGCGCGCTATTTCCAGCAGCGCGCCATTCGCACATACCAGATCTACATCGGGATGCGGAAGTTCAGCCAAAAGTGGCAGATCTACATCACGTTCAGCACGCCCAACATGACGCAGGAGCTCTGCGAGAAAACCAGTGACGGAATCCTCGCTACGTTCCTGCAGGTGGACGGCGCTCGGCTGCGTGCAATTATCCAGCATGTGCTGGAGGATCTTGTTGATGTTCCTGGACGTCTTGCCCGCCACTGGGGGTCCTCCGCGCACTGGAAGCATATGACGCGGCTGGCCATGCACCGCGGTCGGAGCTTTGTTCTTAGTGCTGATGGGAAGACGGATAAGCAGCAGGTGCGCGCGTACAGGAGAGCCACGGGCGAAGGGACCTGGGTGGAGCGCGCCTGTGCTCAGGTGCGTTTGGTTTTCTCCAATGCTGCGAGGGGCAAGTGCAGGGCGGGGTTGACGCTTGACGAGGCGTTGGAGAGAGTGAATATGCTGAACTGGGATCGTAACTGGCCCTACTATTAGGAAGGTCTGGAAAGGGTATAGATAGCTTGGCTGAGGGGGTATGGCATGTACTAATGGTTGATTGTGTATTGACATTGTTCTTCCTATATATCTGGTCTTGTGGTCGTGGTCAATAAGACCAAAGTATGTTTGTGTGTTAGTTGCATACCCTACTAGTGAGTTCTGCCATCATGCAATCTCACTGTTTAGCACTATTTTCTAACCCTGGAGGTTAGGAACTATCCCCTCCAAGGGGTATTGAGTTTGGTTTGCGTCTAAGAAATCTACTACTAAGACAGGCGCTGGTTGAAGAATAGAAACAGAAGAAGAGAGCTTCTAGAGAAACAACAGAGGCAGTCAAAGAAATTCCACGATAACCTACTGGAAGCGCCCTTTGCGACCTAAAGTGCCATTATCTCACAGGGACAAAGGAGATAAAGGAATCGCATTGGGAACAATGACACACGTCGGCTATGGAACAGCTTATTACAAAGGGCTTTTACAGTCTTTCTGCTCTGACGGCTGTATAAGAGCCTGTAAATTCTGCTCTGTTTTATAGCTACCATATTCCCACTACGCCCTGCGAGTGCAACCCTCTGACAGTTTACATCCAACTTCTCACCCGACCCACCATTCTCACGGAACCGAAGCCAACAGCCAAGATACCCACCTCTAATACCAACAAAATGACCAAGACAAAGTGCCCCGTATACATCCTCACAGCAGCCATCAACCTCGAACGCCGAAAGACCGCACCGGAAGCCTACCGCCAATCACGAAGCCGGATCTTCAACTCCGAGCGCGGATGCCAGGAACAAGCCGTCAAGCTGATCGAGCAAATTGCCCGTTACCTCGAGGGGCTCGACTTGTTCGGCTATCAGATTGTCACCGCGCTCCGCATCCCCGAAGACTTCTGGCAGATCTACATCCACTTCACGAAGGAGGATATGAGCGCCGAGTTCGCGCAGCGCACGCGCAACCAACTCCTGGCCAAGTTCCTGGACGGCGAGGAGCCGGATGCAGAGCACACGATGACAACATGCACCGATATCCCCTGGCGTTTGTTGGTCCACTGGGCGCCGTCACCGTGCTGGAGGCATATGACGAAGCTTATGATGCTAGGCGGGCGTCTCGTTGTCCCCGCTGTAGATGGGATGCCGGACAGTCGTGAGGAGCGCGCCCACAGAAAGGCTATCGCGAAGCACGCGACCGGGTTGGGCAAAGTCTATCATATGGTGGTTTTGGCGCTTTCGCCGTTCGGCAGGGGCGGCGGGGAGAGGGCTGAGTTGACGATGGAGCAGGGTTACTTTATATAAATAGTAATATTTAT
Organism: Aspergillus incahuasiensis; assembly: GCA_003719405.1. Classification (NCBI taxonomy): domain Eukaryota; kingdom Fungi; phylum Ascomycota; class Eurotiomycetes; order Eurotiales; family Aspergillaceae; genus Aspergillus; species Aspergillus incahuasiensis. The sequence continues at coordinate 24,208 of RHLP01000736.1, forward strand.
ATTTTTGTATAAAAAGGTAGTTTTAATATTTATTTATTTAATTTTTAAGTTAAAAATAGCTATAATAGTAAATAGGGCTTTATAGCTTATAAACTTAATAATAAAGATAAAAATTTTATTATAGTCTAGACTAGAGATCTATTTAAAATTTTAGATAATTTAGTAGGCTTTATAT
>RHLP01000737.1:0-24753 GCA_003719405.1 Aspergillus incahuasiensis
CCCCCCCCCAAGCCAGGAACGAGTGCAGCAATCGCTAACAATAGTCGTTGAACAGGCCACCTCATGACAAACATCGACCGCGGCCTTCTCCACCGCGCCTTCTCCGTCTTCCTCTTCGACTCCAAGGACCGCCTGCTCCTGCAACAGCGCGCCACCGAGAAAATCACTTTCCCCGACATGTGGACGAATACCTGCTGCTCGCACCCGCTCGGCATCCCCGGCGAGACAGGGTCGCAGCTCGACGCGGCGATTCTGGGCGTCAAGCGCGCGGCGCAGCGCAAGTTGAACCACGAGCTGGGCATCAAGCCCGAGCAGGTGCCCATTGACAAGTTTGAGTTCTTCACGAGGATCCACTATAAGGCGCCGAGTGATGGGAAGTGGGGAGAGCATGAGAGTAAGCATCAGCTTGACTCCATCTGGAAGGACCGTGGCTGACGTTTCATTTCGTTTAGTTGACTACATCCTCTTCATCCAAGCGGACGTCGATCTCGACCCGAACCTCAACGAAGTCCGTGACACGCGGTACGTCTCCGCGGACCAGCTGAAGGAGATGTTCAAGCAGAGCGACCTCAAGTTTACGCCGTGGTTCAAGCTCATCTGCAACTCGATGCTGTTTGAGTGGTGGAGCCACCTCGGCTCTCCTTCGCTGGAGCAGTATAAGGGGGAGACGCAGATCCGCCGGATGTAAGGGCGAGACGAGGCGAGACGAGGCGCAGGGACATACTCTATAGAGACTTCATGATGATATAACAACGTTATTCCCCAAATGCACGGCAGGCATAAGCATAATTCGTTACTCATTCGGCCTGTCTTGAGCATAGCATATACATTAATATTATATTCTGCATGAACCGCAATTCCAGCAGGTGCCGGTGCCAGATTACCCACCAAAAAGTCCGCCTAATACCGATGCGCATCCGTAACAAGCAGCACAATACAACTCCCCAGTATAACCCCGCCGACAACCATAAACGTCATCTGCGTCTTCCACCCGCTCTGCACGAGCGCCGCCTTGCGACTATACTTCTTGACCGTGCGCACATAGTTCGCCAGCCCGTTCGCCAGACATACCAGGCTCAGCACCCAGAAGATGATCCCCATGGGCAGCGACATGCGGCGCTCCAGCGGCGTCGGCTGCACCTTGAAGTTGAACGAGATGATGAGCGCGACGGAAACGATGCCGAGGTACATGGACAGCCGCAGCCAGGAGAGGAACGTCCGCTCATTCGCGCAGTGGTCGCGGGCGTCGGAGGCGGCGTTTTCGAATAGCAAAGCGCCCAGGTAGGGACGCGTGAGGAAGATGTGTGTGCTGGATTCTAGGTGTCTTTCACGGGGTTGTTAGTAGGGGTTCCTCTAACAAGGTCTTGGGGGAGGTATGAGGAGAGGCTGGGTAGACGGGTGTCGTACTCTTCGATTAGCACGGGTTTTGCATGAGCTGGGTTGATAACGGGGTTATATGGCGGCCGTGTGTAGGCTGGAGAACCGGCAGGGTCCTGGTCTGGCCCTGACGGCGTAGGTGCGGTCTGTGGCATGTTGACTTTGTTTAACCCGCGAGTTCGACAACTTTGAGGCTATATTGGACGTCTTCGGAGCTCTGGCCGGGAAAGTCGCTGGTACACAGGTCCCGGACTTCCACATCACCAATTCGCATTTTGCGGCTGATAGGATGCCATAGAGATATCTCCAAAGGAAGAGAGGTGCTTGACAGGGTCCACGTGATGCATAAGGTTGGGCTAAGCCGGTTTTGGTGCGTCGAGTCTGCGCCTTTTTCGAATCACGTCCATCTCATAATTGTGAGGAGGCCTCATGGCCTGGCAGCATAGGTATATCAACTGATCCTGGAAGATGTTCGCTGGAGATATCAATCAATGGGATGAGCTCCGACCCCTCCCCCGGCTCAGCCTGCCTTTTCTGAGCTGTGGATGGTGGAGTCGATCTGCGGGGCTTCCTTTGCTTCCAAGCATCAGCATCAACGCGAGCGAACAGGATCCTGCCCTTTACCAGCCGTGAATTCGCTTGTGCTTGATGCAGCTGCTTATTGGTGCCTACCCCAATGTCAAGAACATTGTTCGCATCCAAGAAAATGGCACGCTGGGAGAAACTGGTGAGTCACGGCTGAAAATTGTATACATGAGGGTGGAGCCGTCAGCCCAGCCCGGCTTAACTACGGAAACGGCCAAAGGCAAAGTCTTGTCGAGCGCGATGCAAGGTCGACTACTTAAGCTTATGCGCCCTTTTTCCTACTCCAATTCTTTCTCCGCCTCTGGCTCTCGCTGCGTCGCCTCGTCCTAATCTTACCACAGCCCGTGCAATCGCGCCATCGTGATGAGGATATTGCGACAGTACTGAACACGGGCTTCTCAATACCGATCTACCCCCAAAACCATGGCCCGTGACGGAAGCGCTGCGCTCAGCGCACCAGAACACCGATCTCCCCACAGTCGCTTCCGTTCCAGTTCTCCGCTCGCCGAACGAGCGATTGCCCGGGATCTGGAGCAGTACGCTGAAGACGTGGACTCGGGTTCTCCCGCTGATGATGAGGCTTCCGAGATTTCGACAATCCGTCCCGTACGCAGCCATTCAGGCACCGCGCCTCATTCGCTGGCTGGCTCATATCAGCGCCCTAGCTTCTTCACTACTGTATCGCATGCCACGGTCGTTCCATACCCATACCAGCCGGAGGGCAGTGAGGCCCTCAGTTGGAGGGAGCGGGAACAGGCGATTGAAGATGAGAGAGAGCTCTTGACCGACAACCACTTTCTTGACCCGGCGACTACGGGCAAATCGCGTAGGGGATCGCGCGCTCCTGCAGATGAAACCACCTCTTTGCTGGGTAGACGGCGGAGTTCCGCGCCTAGTGCGGTAAATGCGGAAGACATTGATCGCAAATGGGAGGAAGCCGTTACCGCAGGACTCATCCATACGACATGGAGGCGTGAAGCGGTGGTAATTGGGAAGAATGCGGCGCCTCTAGTGGTCACGTTCTTGCTTCAGTACTCCTTGACCGTAGCCAGTATTTTTACCCTTGGTCATTTGGGGAAAACGGAGCTTGGCGCGGTTAGTCTGGCGAGTATGAGCGCGAGTATCACGGGTTATGCAGGTGCGTTCAACGCGCTCTTTCTGCTTTCTGTCTAGCTAATCCAGGTGCAGTTTACCAAGGCTTGGCGACGAGTCTAGACACACTCTGTGCGCAGGCGTATGGCTCTGGCAAGAGGAAGCTCGTCGGTCTACAGATGCAGAGGATGGTTGCGTTCCTCTGGGTCATCACCATTCCAATCGCCTTGCTCTGGTTCTTCGCCGACAAGGTCTTGATCAGAATTGTACCGGAGAGAGATGTAGCCGAGTTGGCAGGACTTTACCTCAAGGTGGTCATTTTCGGTGCTCCAGGGTACGCTGCGTTCGAGAGTGGCAAGCGATTTGTCCAGGCGCAGGGCATCTTCTCGGCGTCGCTATATGTGTTGCTGATATGCGCCCCGCTCAACGCATTCATGAACTGGCTTTTTGTCTGGGTATGTTATCCCCCGGGTTTATGTGAGGCTAAGCTAACTGATTACAGCAATTCGGCTGGGGCTTCATCGGCGCTCCCATCGCCGTAGCCATAACGGACAACCTCATGCCTCTCTTCCTCTTCCTCTACGTTTACTTCATCGACGGATCAGAATGCTGGAACGGCCTGACCAAACGCGCCCTCAGCAACTGGGGCCCGATGATCAAGCTCGCACTCCCAGGGCTTCTCATGGTAGAGGCCGAGTGTCTCGCCTTTGAAGTCCTAACTCTAGGCTCATCCTACCTCGGCACTACCCCCCTAGCCGCGCAGTCTGTCCTAGCCACCGTTTCCTCAATCACCTTCCAGATTCCTTTTACGCTCTCAATCTCCGCCAGTACCCGGGTCGCGAACCTCATCGGGGCTACACTCGTCGACGCCGCCAAAACAACAGCCAAGGTCGCCATGTGGGGCGCTGTCCTCGTCGGCCTCGGCAACATGGTCTTGATATCTTCGCTGAGGTACTACATCCCGCAACTTTTCACCTCAGAAGACGAGGTCATCGAGCTCGTTGCCAAGGTCCTTCCGTTCTGCGCCGCATTCCAGCTCTTTGACGCTTTGGCTACAAACTGCAACGGGATCCTTCGTGGGCTTGGACGGCAAGAGATTGGAGGATACGTCCAGCTTTTCTGCTACTATGCTATTGCCATGCCGATAAGTTTCGGCACCGCTTTTGGACTGGAATGGGGGCTCTTTGGGCTCTGGAGCGGTGTTGCAATTGCGCTTTGCCTCGTTAGTGGTATCGAGGCTGTGTTCTTGACGCAGACGGATTGGAATCGCTCGGTTGAGGAGGCAGTTAGGAGGAACGCGGCGGCGTAGGTAGTCTGTAATTCAAGGTATTGGAGTATATATGTTTGATGATGTGATATGATTGATGGCTATGCTCATTACGAAGCTTGTACGATTGCCGGGCACTTAGAAGTTATGCACATTTTCAATTCAAAAGTATTTGCAAGGGTCATGAGATTCTTCATTTTCTTCATGCAATTCACGATGCTAGACAACTAATACTCTAGAATAACCCACGTCTGATCATCGACAGTCGAGAAAATCATGCCCGCATTGATCAACTCCTCGCCAGCCCGCACCACATCCGGCGCAGGAAGCCCCAGCTTCGCCGCAATGAATTGCGCATGAAGCCCCTCATTCTGCTGTGGCTCCGTCTTTAGCAGATTATGCACCCTCCTCGCCGTGGCAGACATACTCGGCGGGAACACCCCACCCGCAGCACCACCACCCGCACCACCGGCTCCATCCAACCCCCCCATCGCCGCATCACCACCACCACCACCAACCTTCCCATTCGCACCGCCAACACCCCCGGGCGCGCCGCGCGTATGAAACAGATGTACAGCGGACGCCTCCAAGAAATGAAAATGCAGCTCGTTGATGTCCGTGAGCGGGCGTACACAATGCGTATTGATGACCTTGCGGTCGCCAAACAGGCTCTTCAGCTTGCCGAAGACTTTGGCGTACCCGTTGATCTCGACGCCGTTGCGGTCCTTGCCCTCCTTGCCCAGGTCGTCGGTCGTGTCCATTTCGTCGGACGGCGTCACCCACTGCTTCGCTTCGATCTCGCCGGTCCCGTCGTCCAGCTTGTATGTGACGTTTGTGGCTTGTGTGCTGATGTTGCGGACTTGTCCGACAAAGACGATTGACGACACATCTTGGCCGTCGATCGTGTAGTTTGCTTCGGGATACGGTTGGGTTGCGTCCAGGATTTGCTTGATGGTTACAGGGCGCAGCGTTGTATTGTTTCCTTCTTGCTGTGGAAAAAGAAATGGGGTTAGTAGAGGAGATTGAAGTGAGAGTGCAACAAAGAGGAGGTGTATACCCTTCCAGAGGGACTGGTTGTCTCGCCGGGCACGAAGCCACCACCGCCGCCGCCGCCGAACGAGTTACCACCATAGCCGCCGCCGCCGTACGAGTCTGGTGGAGTTAGCATGGGAATTCGAGAAGGAGAAGGCGAGTTACCCATTGTGTGATGTATGACGTGGTGGGAAGGCTCGAGTGTTCAATGAATGACTTGAAGCTTGAGTGCAAGTTTGGCAGTCATATAACCTCTTCGGGACGTGTTCTTCGACGCGTCGCGGGGAGCCGTCCATCTGTTTGCCGGATTTGCCTCGTTTGCATCCGGCACCGCGACAACCAATGCTCCGGAAATTCACCCACCGCCTTGACATTTTTGCCGTTATCAGAAAAAAGTTGGAGCGATAGACAAGAACCCCAGCATCCAGGAACCGTATAACCCAGGGGAAGCAGACACCATGGCTCCCCGCGCGGCCTCTCCGGCCCTCTCGGAGAACGAGTTCGATATTACAGGCGCGCTATTCCAACACGACAGCGACTCCGAAGCCGAGCAGCCGAAGCCGGCCAAGCAGCGAAAGACGCTGGCGCCGCAGGCGAACCTGTACCTCGATTTCCTCAACGAAGCCGACGAAGATGACGAGGCCTTCATCGCCGAAAAGCAGGCGAATGCAAACCGCAAAGGCTCGAACCTCAAGGGCCGCACGGTCAAAAAGGGCGGTGGCTTTCAGGCCATGGGCCTGAATGCGAACCTGCTCAAGGCCATCACGCGCAAGGGTTTCTCCGTCCCCACGCCTATCCAGCGGAAGACGATACCCGTGATCATGGATGACCAGGATGTTGTGGGTATGGCGCGGACGGGTTCCGGAAAGACGGCGGCGTTCGTGATTCCGATGATTGAGAAGCTGCGGTCGCATAGCACAAAGTTTGGAGCGCGCGGGTTGATCATGTCGCCGTCGCGTGAGCTGGCGCTGCAGACGCTTAAGGTTGTCAAGGAGCTGGGCAAGGGAACGGACTTGAAGTGTGTGCTGCTGGTGGGTGGTGATAGCTTGGAGGAGCAGTTTAGCATGATGGCCGGAAACCCTGATATTGTGATTGCCACCCCCGGTCGTTTCCTGCACTTGAAGGTCGAGATGAATTTGGATCTGTCGAGTATCAAGTACGTTGTCTTTGACGAGGCGGATCGGCTGTTCGAGATGGGTTTCGCGGCTCAGTTGACGGAGATTCTGCACGGGCTGCCGTCTTCGAGACAGACGCTGCTGTTTTCGGCGACGCTGCCTAAGTCGCTGGTGGAGTTTGCGAGGGCTGGTCTGCAGGATCCTACGCTGGTTCGATTGGATACCGAAAGCAAGATCTCGCCTGATCTGCAGAATGCGTTCTTCTCGGTCAAGTCGGCGGAGAAGGAGGGTGCTTTGCTTTATATCCTACAAGAGGTGATCAAGATGCCCACGGGCGCAACGGAAGCCTCAAAACGATTCACCCAGGGGAAGCCCGATGACTTTAGGCACAAGCGCAAGCGGGCAGAGATGGACCGGGCTATCAACTTTAGGGAGTCGCCCACGAAGCACTCTACAATCATCTTCGCCGCCACAAAGCACCACGTCGACTACCTCCATTCACTCCTCTGCGCAGCCGGATTCGCAACCTCGTACGTCTACGGAGCCCTTGATCAGACCGCCCGAAAGATGCAGGTCCAGAATTTCCGCACTGGAGTTTCCAACATCCTTGTCGTCACGGATGTCGCAGCCCGTGGTATCGATATGCCCATGCTTGCCAACGTCATCAACTACGACTTCCCTTCGCAACCAAAGATTTTCGTCCATCGTGTCGGTCGAACAGCCCGTGCCGGAAAGACTGGTTGGAGTTATAGTCTTGTCCGCGACGCAGACTGCCCCTACCTCTTGGATTTGCAGCTCTTCCTCGGCCGCAAGCTCGTTCTCGGACGTGACTCGGAAAATGTCAACTTCGCCGAAGACGTCGTAGTTGGCAGTCTGCCTCGCGACGGCGTCTCGCAGACTTGCGAGTGGGTCACACGAGTCCTCGAAGACGACACAGACATCTACGGCCAGCGTTCCGTCGCCACAAAGGGAGAGAAGCTCTACCTGCGCACGCGTAACGCTGCCTCGGCCGAGAGCGCCAAACGCGCAAAACAAGTCACATCCTCGGACAACTGGACAGCCATCCACCCGCTGTTCCAAGACGACACAAGCAACCTGGAAGCCGAGCGCGAAAAGATGCTCGCGCGGATCGGTGGGTATAGACCGCAGGAAACCATCTTCGAAGTGCAGAACCGCCGCGGCGGCAAGGGCAGCAAGGCCAACGAGCCCGACGAGGCCCTCGACTCCATCAAGCGGGTCCGCAGCACCCTCGAAAAGAAGAAGAAACAGCGCGCCCAGCAAGAAGAAATGGAAGCCATGCCCAACACCGACGCCGCTGACGAAGCAGACGGTGACGATCTCCTCTCAGAGGACGAACCCGACAACGTCCCGGACAATATGTCCCTGGCATCTGAATCCGACCTCGAGGTCACTTTCTCTTCCTACAACAACAACGCCGCCTCAAAATCCAAATCCAAATCAGACGACCCCGCCGCCCCGACCTCCTTCCAGAACCCCGAATACTTCATGTCCTACACCCCAGCCAACGTCAACCTCGCCGAAGACCGCGCGTACGGCGTGCACTCCGGCACAAACACCAACTTTGCATCCGCAACCCGCGACGTCACAATGGACCTGCAAGCCGACGAAGGCGGCAAGGGCTTCGGCGAGCCGCGCACAATGATGCGCTGGGACAAGCGGCACAAGAAGTACGTGTCGCGGCAGAACGACGAGGACGGGTCCAAGGGCACGAAACTCGTGCGCGGCGAGAGCGGCGCCAAGATCGCGTCCTCGTTCCGCAGCGGCCGCTTCGACTCCTGGAAGAAGGGCAAGCGCGTGGGCCGCCTGCCGCGCGTCGGCGAGATGGAGACCCCCGAGCTGGCGAGCCAGTTTGGAGGTCCGGGCAGCTTCCACGGTGGGAAGCGGTTTAGGCATAGGGGTGAGCGCGCGCCTAAGGCTGCAGATCCGTTGAGAGGGGACTATGAAAAGATGAAGAAGAAGGGCGAGGCGGCGAGGGAGCGTGCGGCGAGCAAGGTTGGGGGGATGGCGTTTGGGGGTAAGAGTGAGATTCGCAATACGGAGGATATTCGCAAGCAGAGGAAGTTGAAGCAGCGGAGGATGGAGAAGAATGCAAGGCCGTCGAGGAAGAAGTAGACTGTGGTTTTGATTCCACTTTGTATATAGTTATGATATATCTAAAAGGACTGGGATACCCTCAGCTTGAAAATCTTACTCTTCAGTTATGTCTTACTTGGCTGGTGCTCTATCCTGACGACCCCTCAATTACTCGACCCTCCTTATTGCGCCACATCTTGTACACCTCTGTCTACTCGCAACATACGGTGGTATGTGAGGACGGTGCAAGTCAATCCAGCCTCTTCAGGCTGGGTGGCCGATGGAATTCCCTGGTCTTGCCTTGTTGGTGGTTGTTGCTCCGTCCATTGAAGTCGGACATGGCCAACTTCGTACCCGAGTATCAGCCAAGTGTTAACAGTACGAGAGGGGAAGCCTATTTTAATGGTATCTCGAGGTCTGACTTCTAGTTGCATGGTCATGCCCTGTTTGAGGTCAGCGCTCCTTCCGTGGATATCGGACACGGCCCAGCAGCTAGACAAAACCCATGAGAAGCCTCCGACCATGGCCGCAAGAGACGTCCCGATCCAGTCGATATATCGCGCCATCGGCATCGTGGACGAGGATAGAAATAATTCAAGTGACGAGGACGAGGACGAGGACGAGGTGGAGGTGGAGGTATATAACTGGAATCTTGATTCATCAGAGAGACGAACGTCCCCGAGTATCTATAAGAGACCCTACGCGACTATGACGGAGAAGCCGGAGACCTGGAGCCCATTGACCTTGTCCGGCTAAAGCTCAACCCTATACAGCAATGCTGCACAACGCTCGCAAGAAAGCTGGATATGACCTAGTTCCCATCTACGATGTCTCGACTAGTACCGTGGAGTGGTGGTTTCTGCGCCTCAACGCGGAGAATATGGTGAGATGCATTGGCACCAAATGAAAGAGATCACGGACTGCCTTGTTGAGCAGCTATCGACCCTCCGTCTTGAGTGAAAGCACGAAGAGTCCGGGGCCCGAAATCATTTCACAGCTATACCGGATCTTACAGCAGCAGCAGCGGCGCAGCCTGCGGCCACCAGGTTCAGATCTGAAGATGAGTGGTTGTCTAAAAAATGGCTAGCAAAGAGCCGGGAGAGCCATCTGTAGACATTGTCCATGGTCTAATTCGGTATTATTCACTTACCTCACCTTAGTGTAGTCCGCAACGCAAAGCCCTTGAGGACCAGACACCTGGACACCCTAGAGGCCGATTGAGGACTGCTAGAGGTAAAAAGAAAAAGGATCTGGACAATATGTTGTCCTCTAGGGGCAGCTACTAACGGTCGATTGAGATGCAGCAACGTTCATAGCTAGTGTGAGGCCCTGCTTTCGCCTACCTCATATTCATCGACGTCAAAAGTCTCCTCTACATCTTCCGCTCGAGCCATGACCTCTTACTCAGGAATGGCGGCTGACTTTCCCATCCGCTCGCACCTCCAGTGCCTCTTCTCTCGACAAAGTGGGACAGTATTGGGCCCACTAGGGAGTAGACTGTGACAGTTGCAGTTCGAGGGGAACTGCTTTCAACAAGGGGTCTTTGTCCGGTTCTCCGGAGAGCTAGTTTACACCCCTTCTCGAGGGCGAGATCCTCAATGGTAATGTGTCATTTTATGCTCTGCACAAGGACCTCGCGGGATTGTTGGACGCTTGGCGATTGGTCGGGGGGAATGCTGGAAGTCTTCGCGGAGATCTACGCCATGCCAAAGCGTCTCCAATTGAGGATACCACCACTCTGAGTACCAAGGCAAGGCAGCAAGTAAGCGCTCCATATCCGCATCCCGTATAGACCACCGTCCCGAGCATGGGAGCAGGTAGCCGCGATTGCGATTAGAGCGCACAAGTGCGGCCTGCAACATACGCAGCCATCACACGTGCATAGCCGGAAAGGAAGTCCAGCTCCCAATGCATGTGTATACCAAAGCCATCAACGAAGATTTCAGCATCGAGGCTGTTGTGTACGGGCCAACGGTGCTTTGCGGCGATTATGCAACTTGAGCCACACCAATCGCGAGCTGGAACAGTGCAGAGAGTTGGATCCGAGGATGCGGAGCTCGCTGTTTCTGCTCTGCAAATTGCCGGAATGTCGCGCGGACTGCCTTATTTGAAACACTGTTTCAACTATCATATGTGCTGGGCTCGACGACCGGAGAGTTGCCAGACGGGATATAGGGCGGAGGAGGAAAAAAGGCGGGTGCTCGGAGCTCAACGTATAGCTTGGGTTGTTGGCTCGGAGTGAGTTCAGCTTGTGATTAGTAGCTCAGAAATCGGGCGTATGTCATCGAATGGACGGCATCCCATCGCTGAAGATTATACTTGAGCCTGCAAATCAGTATAACTAGGGGTGTAGCGGAACCTTGAGAACACCCCACGCGAGTACACCGCATCTATCCAGTAGACGAAAGAAGGCCACCGCCACACCGATCGAAGACTAAAACAGCCGAATGCCTGTTTCGCCCTCGAAGAGCCCCATTCTGGTATTATTGGACTCAAACAGGAGACACATCACATCCAACGCTCCGAGTCACATTCCCAACAATGATTGCATGCAGGCGGCGCCACGCCCGGTGGGGAACCGCGAGTAAGGAGGCTTGGCCGCAATAGCGCGGACCAGCATCGGGGACGAGGGAAGGGCTTAGGGAGGGTTGTTGTGGCGGCGTCAATAATCGGCTTCATACCATCTGGCGGTCTCTGTTTTTGACTCTGGCGAGGCTAGGCTAGGTAGGTTCATTCGACCCTAGAGGTGTTGAAGAGCCTCGGACTTTCTGTGGACTCCGGAAGCAGTACTAGATGTAGTTCGTCGCCTGGTGGTCTGCAGTTTCTGTTTTGAGATAGACGAAGCTGACCGGAAGATTGGATAAAACAGCCGGGAAATCTGCTGGCATAGAGAATCATGGCTGGGACCGGCAGCAGGATGAATTAAGGTGCATAAGAGTGTTCGACCGAGTATTTTTGCTTTTCATGACCCACTGGACCATATTCGGAGAAGCTATCAGTTGGAAAGTCTATGAAAGGTACGACGGCGTAGTATTTCAGGGCCGAGACCCAACTCTGCAGGTGAGGCCAGAGCTACCAGGACATAGTGTACGATGAAAACGGTAAAGACGCTGACTTCGACATTTGATGGGCTTCGTTGACCTAAGCCAGTGGGCGCTTACCGGAGTGCTGAGTACGTTATGTGTCGGGTTTGATTCACGTTCAGCCGTTGCAAGAGAAATTTCCCAATGCCAGCCATAGTGCATGATGCTACTGAGTGTACATCCAGAGTCAATTGCACGATTGATGACTGGTAGGAGGTAGATTTACGGTCCGAGCCGGATCCGACTGCGATGGACAAAAAGGCAACGATGGTGAAGCGAGCGCCAAAGGACTTGCGCCGCAGCCAAGGGAGAAGTACGAAAGGTCGCCGCCATCGGTTTAGTGCTCGTCACATACTCACCGACTAGTTCGTACTTTGAACTTGCAGTTCGTTTGAGGCATAGACGCAAGGCGTGGCCTGATGAAATCAATTCTCGGGGCAAAAACCCAGATTCGGTGAGCAGGGCGTTCTATTTTTGCACTTCCTGCCGAATGTTACATCCGGACGGGCGAGAACGGTCGAGATCTTGCGAGCACTGCCGTAGGCAGCGGCTTTTATTGCCCTCCTGCGCACATTGTTATAAACTGCTCCACCTTACTTGCAGCAGGTCATGACCTGGAGATGACTCGCTCACCATAGGTCAAACGTAAGCCGGCTGTTATGCCACAAGAAGCTATCACGAGCTTGAAGGCAAGATTCTGGTATGGTTGCACAGCGCCACGGGAGCCACGTTATGGGACAACGGTCATTCTTGTATCGCTGCCAGATCAGCCAGAGATTGGGCCGTAGCCGTTGTTGTATGATGACGCGAGTCCTCGTGCAATCTCCTGGAAGCTTTTTGACGGGAGATTGGACATGCGCGTTTGATATTGAACGTCATGCGTAGGCCCAGCGGTCAGAAGAGCAATAATTGGGCCCTGCCGCCTTCATGCAAGGCTATCGAAACCTGTTCAGATCTGGGCTGTCCAGTTTCGCGAACGGTTTAGTATAGAACGCCTTGCGCATTGCATGGCCATGTAGTCGATGCACAAGCGGGACTGGATTCTGAGGGAAATGGTGCGGCCAAAGTTGGGAAGCGACATAATGCGGTGCGTAATAGATGTCCGGCCTGTTTGAAGGGTTAGGGCAGCTCATCCTTGCTGTATCCCGCAAATTTCTCTTGACGCTGTTTTTGCAAAACGAACCACGACAGGAGATTGGCGAACTATAGAAGTCATGGTATGGTTCCCCGACGTCGACTGACTGACCGCGAACCGCTGCAGTGTTGTACAATAACGGCGAGCCCGACATGAGCTAAGGCTTGCGCAAAGACGAATGAGCATGGCCACTAAGAGACAAAATCTCACAGCGCTCTGAGTGTGGCTACCTGTGCTGAGGCATGATTCCTGGCGACGGACACAGCGTGAAGTATGTTACAAAGCAGATTGAAAGGACCCCTCGGAAAATTTCTTCCTGGCGATAAGACCGGAAGGATTCACGGGTGTACCACCGGATTGACAGAGCCTGCCAGTGAGCAGAGGCAGAGACGCCAGGCACGGCGAATTTCGTGGTTCTGTGAGAGAGCTGACAGCCCGTATGGCGTTCAAAGGAGCTAGCGTGGATGGGCCGAGCGGCTGACGGTGTGACGGGTAGGCAGCGCCGGACGAACCGCAGAAAAAGAAAGGAGATCAGCGAAATTGTCCGGCGGGCTGGAGATGGCGCGGTCCAAGGTATCAAGGTGTCGGTGTCAGAGGAGGAATCCAGGTCAAGAACCTTTTGAAGCTGAGGATGGTAGCTATTGGCGCTAGACCGTATCCGGACACTGCACGGGACCGCGCTAACTGTTTCTGGGAAACGCGCTTCTGCTGCTCCAGCTCCCATCTTCTCTCTGCCAAAGTCCCTCCAGTTTCTTCAGCCGCTCCTTTTGCCATATTGCAGCTAATTATGATGATATGGAATGAAACCCTGACAGCGATGGAACTCCTGCCTCCGCAGTAAGTACTCTGTACACCTGACGTGACATCGCGATCCAGCTGTCTGGGTGACACAGCAGCTGGCGCTGATCGAGCTGATCGAGTTGCCGGATTCTGGCTGACTCCAGGCATCTGGATGGCTCGCAGGGACCTCGAGCAGCGCTCGCTTCGTCACATCCTTCTGCGCCCTCGCTGCACCACCGTCACTGTCACTCGCTCTAGCCTCGCCAGCGTCAACCCTACCACCGCCGCCGTCATCCATCCGCCCCTTTACCCGTTTAGGCTAAGGCGAGTCTAGCGCGCTGCACTATTGACACTTTGAGGCCTCACTGCAGATCATCAAGTTGGCGTTGGCGTTCGGCCCCATCTCCAAATTGCATGAACCGCTTGACAACAGCCCTCAACTGCTCCTGAGCAGACTCGGCCATGGCGTCGACCCTTCCAAAGTGGCCACCAAGGGCACAGCTCCGTACGCAGAGCTCTCTCGACTCCCTTGCTTGTCATCGCGTGCGCATGTCGCACAAGAGTCCAGTTCTCAGTCGCTCGCATTTGGGTAGGGCCCTTGCTGATGATAGGCTGGTCGACTTCCTGGTGCTGGTGTTTCCGTGCCTCGGACGCCCACTATTGGCTTGGACGTTGTCTGAAAATTATGCTCTTTTCGTCGCCATCGCCCCCAATTGGTCTGGTTTGTTGAGCGGAGGCCAATGGCAGAGCTCACATGCTGTCTGCCATATCCCCGCGGCAGCGAGTCTAGACACCCCGGTCGCTGAATGGTTGAGATAAGGCGGCCCCTCTGATTTACCATGCAAACATGATCTTCAAGGCTGCCAGCGATCGCGGATACGGCAAGCCGGTACGCGCGAGACTCTTCACCTGCACCAGCAAGGGTATACTCTGGTAGGCCTCGTGCAAGTGCCTTGGTTTTGATGCACCAACTCTCAAGGATAGACACTGGCGGGCGCTCAGGTGATCAAGCTTGAAGGCTGTTCCACCTTGATGCAGTAGCTGCAGCCACGCTAGAGTAACGACATGTCACTTCTACACTCTAAATCTCTCGGATTCCTCGCTAGCCTTGTATTTCAAGCCATCATTTGCTGCGGGACAAATGACATTAAGCGCCGAGTTAGGGTTTGTCCCCGGCCACGCCACGCTCGGAACCAGATCCCGCTTGGAGTCGTGCGGATCATCGTCTGGCTTTCTGATGAACAGGACCGCTTCAGCGACAAAAGTGTTGATGCGCAAGCATGGATGTCCATGTGGGGTGCCTTTCAAGGCTGCCAAGAAGCCAGCAAGCGCAGGCTGCGCAGCTCTGCACGGTTGAGGAATCTTATGGTGGGGTTGGTTTGTACTGCATGGGTCCAGGGCTGCTGCGGAGAAATGCGGCGTGTCACTGCCACCTCAGACTCCCGAATGCTCGGCCGGCTGGCCTGGCGTCATTCGTCAAGTCCGACTTTAGACCGCTGACCTTTCTATCTCCCATTAGAGCTTCGAAACTGCCCCGTATGCTAGAGTGGTAGTCCGGCTGCTCTCGTATCTGAGGGCTTACTGTGAAACCCTACCACCCTGAGTGGTACCGTCAATCAAGGGATAGCCAGGGTACTGCGATGTACCGGCACACTGATGTCACGGGTAGGCGACATCACTGTGATGAATAGTTCTCACCTTTCTTTTTCTGAGTAGGGGTTGCCTTGAAGCTTGCTTGAGCATGAACAACTCTCATGGCCACATATCTCCGTGCACCAGCACAGCGAAACAAGATTCAGAGGAGGGGGAGCTTAGACCTGCAAGCTATTGGAACAGCCGGGACTCAATATTTAGGCAGAGGCCGAGGTTGTAGATTCCCACGTTCCGTTCCA
The DNA here is from genome assembly GCA_003719405.1 of Aspergillus incahuasiensis. Taxonomy (NCBI): domain Eukaryota; kingdom Fungi; phylum Ascomycota; class Eurotiomycetes; order Eurotiales; family Aspergillaceae; genus Aspergillus; species Aspergillus incahuasiensis. The sequence goes on from RHLP01000737.1 coordinate 15,453, forward strand.
CTCGATGGACTCAGATGAGAAATTCTCCTAAAGCGCTGGGTCAGACGATGGCAATCGCTAGTTTTGCTTTGGAGGGAGATCCCGGCGCGTAGGGGAAGCCGAGTCGCGTGGACATGCGCGTAGATCCACAACCTGGGCAGTAGATTAATATTGATTAAGGGAGGGAACTATAGATGCAGACAAGCTCAACAGGGAAAGACGTTTTGGCGACTATTGGCGCTACGGTGTCGATCGTGGGCAGCGTGTCGAATGAGACGATCGGCCCCTCTGTCCGTTTTTGCGCTGGCTGACAGGTGGATTCAAGCCTCGAAGATCGGAGGAGAATGGCCTGGTGCTTAATATGCTCCGCGAGCGCAGTACCAAGTCCTCTTCCGCATCAGGATCTGGAGGATGAGCTATTCACCTGGCCATCCCCAGCAGGATCGACGCAATGGAGATCTCCCCTATCGGCTGCTCGCCCATTGTCTTCTGCAAAAGGAACTATAATCTGCCTCTCCTCTCTCTGCCAGCACCACCGCAGCCACCGGACTCTTTCGCCATCTCCGTCTGGACGCGTGAGAAAATCCCCTGTTCTTTTTTCTCCTCTCGCCTTTTCCGAATTCTCCGGTCCCCAGGTGTTACGGCCCTCTCCCTGTCGCTCGGCCTGGACGGGTCTTACTGGCGCCTCACTGTATACCTGTTCACCGTCTTCGGAGAAATACACAGGAGCCCCCAGAAGGGAAGTAGAAAAAGGAAAATACGGGTTCGCAGGTGAGATACCTCCATGCGCTTTTGCTTTTGGCGCCCTTCTCCAGTGATCGCCCTCCATGCTGCAAATAAATCGAGCCATGCTGGGCACCATCGAAGCCTTGGAACCCTGCCGTCACGATCTGATCGTCGTCTTCTATTTTGTGACTCCTCCAATTGCGGATGTGCTGCTGACTGATTATAAGCCTCGCCGTGCCTACTCTGCTGCCCAGCTATGCCTGCCAGTCTTAATGCCGGATATGCTGCTGCCCTTCTCTAGACCACCTTCTTGTAAAGCCACCAGATGCAATCACTCGTCCTTCCCCCCTCCTTCGTGCCCTCAGACTTTGGACATCTTCGATTGCACTCGCTGAGTCGCCCTCGCTCTGCCAATGCGCGGCGGTACACGCCCAGGGATTTCCCTCTCCCCTCCATGTCCAGCTCTGTCACTGCAGACGGCCCGCTGGAGACTCTAGGAAATGTCCGGCGGCCTGGTCACCCGGAGCTGCCAAAGCCAGTAAATACCACTGTCACTTCTGCCGGGGCTGTCGTGACAACGTCAATCCCACGGGCAGTCCCTTCAACGCCCCCTGATCATTTCTCGGCTCGAGAGCCAGCGCTGCAGCGATATGTGACGGCGTCGGGTGAAGAGGCTCCGCGGCAGCCGCCCGTCTACAGCGATGCACTCTCTTCACGGTATCCCCCGACATTCACGGGGCAGCCGACGGCAGGTCCCTCGACAGTGACGTATCCGCCTATATTTGGATCTGGCACAGCTGGGACCCCTCGCACGTTGCCGCAAAAAGCCACCCGACGGACCAAAGCGCACGTCGCGTCGGCATGCGTCAACTGCAAGAAGAAGCACCTGGGTTGCGATCCGGCCCGGCCGTGTCGGAGATGCGTCTTGTCTGGAAAAGCAGTATGCACTTAAATCAGCTTTTCAAAGTGCCCTAGCTAACTCCTTCCAGGACAGCTGTGTCGATGTGACGCACAAAAAGCGAGGGCGACCGCCGCTGAAAGCCGACGAAGGCTCAATGCGAACGTACACAGCGCAGCTGGACCACCGGGGCGCCCCGACCGATCTAGGACAAGCAAGACGGCCAATGCACCGAACGACGTCGTCCCGCGAGCTCCGTCCTATGACTGATCTCCAGCCTCAACCAGAGATGATGGGCGGACGAATGCCTCCAGGACAACCGCAGAGATGGCCAGCAGTATACCCGGGTATAGACCCGTCTTTAACGCAGCGAACGATAGGCCATAGACGCTTTTCCTCCTCCGGATCTACCCACTCCTTGACCTCGGTCTCCCCGACGGGATACGGGCCCATCCCCACAGGCTACAATCCAGCTCTGACAGCTGGCCGCATGCCCCCGGGCGTTGGCGTTGGAAGACCGATTGCCTACCCGAATCCAGCAATGCACCTCACCCCGTCGCCTCCGCAGTATCAGTCGTACGGTATTCCGATCTCCCCGTACCCAGAAAACCCGCGAGCGACAAACCGAATGTCGATGGCAGAAGCCGCAGCCACTGCGCCCCGAGACCCTCGCGAGGGCTACGTTGAATCTTCCGTCAGGCTGCCTCCAATATATCCTTCTCCGGTTGCGAACCCCCAGCCACAGACACATCGCCTCAGCGAATCCTACCCAGGAACGTGGTCGCCGTCGCAGCAGATTCAAGATTCTCGGCAGGGAGTCATGGAGCCGATATCTCCAAGCAACCTGATACGTCATACACAGACTGTCCGCGATGTTGGACAGGGTCAGACTCAAGTCAGTGTGGGTTCTCTTGAGGGACAGGAGCTACCGGCTGCTCGCTTGTACGATGAGCAACGGGAGCAAGGTTATGGCGGACACGAAAGCGACGAGGGAGAGTCCTCACGACCGGCGAAGCGCCGCAAGATGGCGCTGGAAAATATGGTCAACGGATGACTTGCTGTCAAACCTCGCTCTAGGAGCTGGAGCTCCAAAATCTAAAAAGTCCCGAATGTGTTTTGTAGCAGGGCCTACAACGACTCACGAGCTTGATGCATATTTCCTTTGTTCTTTGTTTCATTTTAAAGCGGTTGGTCTCTGGCAGGTCAGCAGGAATGGGTATCAGGTTGTACCTCGTTCGATGGACTGTACACTACTTTCCTTCTTTCTATCTCATTGTCTCTCTTCCCAATCTCCTTCGTTTCAATTTCCTATGTTTTGGCCCCATCTACTCGCAACTTTGCATCGGCGTTGGTCTTGCTTCAACCCACTCTTCCTTTATCTGCATGGCGTGCTGCATCTTCAGGTATTTTTTTTTCTCGCAGGATCTTGAGGTTTGTTTCATTGTCCGTCATAGACAGCGTTGCTTCTACTTCTGCTTCTCCTTCTGCTTGGGAATGTACCATCATCTCCATCTCTCCCGCCCTGCATCCCGTTTCACCCTCTAGACCGAGTTTGAATTTCTGCTATGATGCTCCCATGTTTTATTACCTACGAGCCCTACCTTAATCATCTCCAGGCTAGACATTGTTACGATCTATACCTACCTACCTACCTAATGCATTCCCTGCCTCTCTCAGCGCGCTGCCGCGTTTCACTGATCGCATCACCTCCCCAGGATCCTAGCATTCTACGCCAGGTGAAATCGCCTCGTTTCTTGGCTTGGATGTCACCAAGCCCTGCGCTTAGATGTGACTATCCTCCAAACTCTCTGCAATCCAGGGCAATCTTCACCTCCCCAGGGCTCCAGAATCCTACGCTAGGTGAAATTGCCTTGTTTCTCAGCGTCGAAGTCACAAAACTCTGCCTTCGGACGTGACTACCCCCGAAAGCCTCTATGATCCAGAGCAACATTCACCTCCCCAGGTCCTCAGCATTCCGCGCTGGGTTGAAAACGGCTCTGTTCCCCGCCAGAAAGTCACCATACCCTGCCGCTACGCTGTGACTCCTCTCCGAATACCCTGCATTCCAGGACAATCTTCACATCCATCTTCCCAAATCTAGCTAACGGTCACCGGCACGGTCAATGCGCCCGAAACCGCGCCCTTCACCTCCCCCTCAACCCGGTGACCCGAGCGCCGCTGCCTCGGGTATTTATACCTCGTCCTCGCCCGGCTTGGCTGGGTTTCTCCGTCTTCTGTATCCTCCCCAAAGCGGCTTTCCGGGGATCCTGTACTTGGCTATGTCCGATGACCTGCCATGCCTGTATAGCATTGCATGGCTTGCCCTCGGTTCTTGTGCTTATGCTTTATCTTTTCCTTTGTCTTTGGCTTATGCCCTTTGCCTCTTTGTAGCCCCCGTAGGTCCTGCGTAGTTCTCTCGTAGTTAAGGTTTGACTTATGCCCCTTCCACTGTCGTGCTTAGATTTGACACATGATAGATCTTGTCGATTGTTCTCGGGGCGAAGCAGCATGGAAGTGTTCCATGCAATGGGTAAAGTGTTCCTTTGCCCCTTCTTGTCTTCGAGCACCTCCTTACTTGACCGATGCTAACTTCATCGATAGGTATAGCTTGAAGAGTCGCCAATGCATTCTTGCTAAGGCTGTGCGCGCCTTGGGCTCTCTTAGCGATCTATACCTACCATTTCTCTCCACTTCCAGGCCGTTGAACTTCAAGTCGGTCGGTGAACGCGCGGTCTTCCATGCCTGAGTTTGAGAAACGACGAGGCCTATGATACAACTCTCCACTCAGCAGGTCTTGGTCTTGCACCTGTCTTGCGGGACTGTGGATCTCTAAGGATCATATACTTATATCACATCTAGAAAGGTATGCGGGCTGTCGATATTCATAGTGAGGTGTCCAGTATGATTCCGAGTAAGTTCTCTTTACAAGCTTGTTTCCTCTTACTAACATAGCCAAGTTCTGACAAGTAGCAATTCCTGTTGCGCAAGGTGCCCGTCAAGTATACATCGCGGTGCAGCCCTCCTTGTTGGAACTGGTATCGACGGCAAAAGGACTGTTTGGCAGGGAGACGGTACGTGGCTCCCAACATCTTGCCGAAAGGCTGGCTCCCCCTGAAGCTGACGGGTTTGATTAGGCGACAGGCTGATCTGTAACTCGGCATGCATCAAGCCGGTCGGTCCTGTTAGTTGGTCACTATAGTGATCTGATGCTGCTCGACATGCTGGCAGGGGAGGGACAGCAGGCGAAGCATGCTTTGTCCTCGCGCTGTAAGGCGCTAAACAACAAGAAGGTCAGTGGTCATCAACGTCTTCTGGTTTATGCTAGCACGACTGGGCTCGCTTCTCGACGGAACAATAGCGCAGTACCTCATGGCAGACCGGCACCCAGGCCAACCTGCTGACAATATGGCCAGTTTAGGTCCTTGGGCGTCTCTAGTACCGCACCGCGAGATTCGCCAACATGTCGACCAACAATGCCGTCGGTGTCTCCGTGCGCCCCTTTCCCCCATTTGCTGTGCCTGTGGCATCTCGTCGGGATCTTAATCTGGCCGTCCCGGCCAACTTTGCTCCCCGGTTCCGTACCTGGCCCCGGAACCTCCCCGGGGACTGGCATACCGTCACGGTAAGGCATCACGAGGATGTGTACACGTTTCCTAACGTGCTGCGCTTCCCGGTCGTGAGGATGCCCCCTAACTTCCAGTTCGTGCCGGCGCCCGAGCATCCCCCCCTGACCCCTCGCCCGGGGTGGGCTTGGGCGCACTTACACATTACCCTTTCCTTAAGCATATCCGACGAGTGCATCAAAGAGCAGCGGGCAAGATGTTGCTTTTCTCAAGGAAACACCTTTAGTGGCCGTCTGGCAGCTCGCGAGCCTCAACACCAACTTTCCGTACACAACTCACAACCTGCAGTTGCTTCGTTCCTCGCTCGTTGCTTCGTTCCTCGCTCGTTGCTTCGTTCCTCGCTTGTTGTTTCGTTCCTCGCTCGTTGCTGTCCTCCCGCTCGTCGCTGTCCCTTTCGTTCTTTGTGAGTATTCACGACCCTCTCGCTTGTGTGCCATATTCTGACATGTCTCGTTGGGTAGTCAACAACGCCTAACGGCCCAGTTGCTTCGCGACCACCAACTCGACCACGTACCCTCTCGTTCCCCGTGAGTATTCACGACTCGCTCGCTCGTGTGCCATATCCTGACACGTCTTGTTGGGTAGTGAATAACTATGCCCAACGGCCCAGTTGCTTTGTGACCAACACCTCTTGTTCTTTGTAAGTATTTATGACTTGCTCGCTCGTGTGCCATATTCTGACATGTCTTGATAAGCTTAGACGCGTCTGTCCTTTACTGCTTATTCTTATAAGTATCCCTATTCTGTATGGGTTACCCATCTACTTGGAACTACCATAGTTACCCATGGATATCTTGCTTGCTTGCTTGCTTGTAGGTGCACATGCTAACCTGTCTCACTCATGTAGGCCATGTCTCTACAACATGTTAGTGTCCTGGTTCGGCCCTTTCCTCTGTTCCCAGTGCCCGCGGCGGCAACGCGTGGGCTGAACCTGGCAGTCCCCATAAACCTGGAGCCGTGCTTCTACCTCTGGCCCTGTGCCGCCCCCACCGACTGGCGCATTGTGACTGTCATGGTGGATGACAATACGTACACCTTTCGTAACATCCAAAGGTTCCCTAGTATTCGCCTTGCGTCCGCGTACCAGGTGGTTCCCGACCCGAAACACCCCCCGGGGACTCCCCGTTCCCGTTAACGAGCTAGATTTAAGTTACTCACAATTGATCTTTGGGGGAATTACAAGCCCTCTTATGTCCTTTTCCCCCTCCACATTCCCCTGGTGCTGGAGAGCAAGATGGAGGCGTGCACCCCTAAACTATCCACTAGTTTTCAATAATCACATTTCTACCTTAGCATCGGAGGACCTCGGCCACGCAATGTCGCGTTTCGACCTGCCTGCCTACTCCCCACCATCTTTCAATCTACGTAATAATATACCCAGGATGGCCTAGAAGCGCAAGTCCAAGTCGTCCTCGACGCCGCCAACGCTGTGCATGTGGGAGGCGTCAATGATGCCTTAGCCTACGGTGCACTTCGTGTCGCCTGTAGTGCCTTCGATAAGGCTAGACGTCCGGCCCCCGCAGCGCCCGGCCCGCCAAACGTTGTGCGTCTTCCTGCCGGTGAGGAAACCTGTTTTGTGTGCTATATGCTCCCAGTCCGCCGATTTGCCGTCAAGGCACAGAAGCTGTGGCCTTGGGTACCAATGAGAGACGTCTTGGCGATGTTAGGATGCCCATCCCTTGAGCCTCAGGAATATTAGCTTCGACCTCTCTACCTCTGAAGACAGCAATTGGCTGAGAAAGAATTGTTGGCTCAGCCTCCCGCGTTTCCCCCTGCCTTGCTCTCATCTGGCCCCTCTGCCTCCGTCTCTGGCTTGTCTTGCAAGAGACATGGCTCGGTTGACTTCGCCCCCTCCATCCCCGTCCCCCCCGTGCCATGCTTGGCCTTGGAGTCATCCTCAGGCGCCATATCTTAGGGTGTATGGCTGCTTGTGAGCTGTGTACCCTGGATGGGAAGGTCTTGAACTAGCTGCTTACCCCTAAGCAGTAGGAGAATCTGCAGACTATCCTCAAGTGCATAAAGAACTTTCTTAGGCTTTATGCTAAGTATTACGATTATCTGGCACATCTTGGGCTCGGTGCTCCCTCCCTGGGTGCCTACTAGAAATATAAGCAGATCTTGCTTAATTATACAGCAGAGGAAGTAAGTACTTTGGACCCCTTCAACGGTGCCATGCTAATCACGACCTGCAGTATACGGTAGTTATTGATTTACTATCTGCTGCCCTGACTGTCCCGGTGCGCCCCTCTGCTCTCGGTGCTGCTCTTCGCTCTCCCGGTTCTCCGTTTCGCAGACCACTGATCCTTCGTTTCCTCCCGTCTTCCTCGCCGCTTACTCATTTTTGAGGATTGATAACGATACCCAGGTACGATTTGGGTATTCTGAACCAAAGAGGCATAATTATATACTGATCTAACACTACCAGTACTGCAAGTGGTGCCTAGAAGATAATTAGAATAATAAGACCAAAGATATATTCTACATGGTGCTTTAGCTAATGATATATAATAGTCATATCTTTACCACAGACTTTTATATAGGTAGTATATAGATTAGTCCGCCACACCCACTCACAGCAAATCCAGCATGCTATTACCTGCAAGTTGAAAGTGAAGATGCCGGTCACGAGGATCTGATGGTGCAAAGACGAAAAACCAATCTGCTCAGACCTGCGCCCAAGAAGGGACAACCACGACAGGAATTCGCAAAACAAACCTTGCTGGAGCATCCAACAGCAGAAGAACGCCATGCTTTTGAGGACATCCAAAATAAGTCTTGTAAGCCTCAATCCTTGCCCCATTCTGACTGAAACTGTGTTTTGTACATGGATCTTGACGCTTCCAAGAACAGCCATAGTGTAATGGTTTACCACCTAGATGGCTCACATGACAATGTCACCGTCCCTCCACCCTGGACGCGGGTAAAACCAATACTCTTCTTGTCACGAACCTCACCACTGCTGAGTTGTCATACTGGCCCACGGAGCTAGAGGTATCCTGCCTCGTCTGGGCAATACGGAAGATCTGACATCTTGTGGAAACCGCACAAAGGGTCGTCATTTACACTGATCACTCTCAAAATGGACAATTCCAATGAAGACAACCTCATGATGACCTCCCCATGTATAATGAGCAACGAGTGCGCTTGATATTGCGTCCTGTTCTTACTAGAACTGATAATTACATTAAGGCACATGCACTGATCCTACTCTGGATGTGCTAATGCACTCGCCACTAAGGGTCCAAACATGTCCTGGAGAAATAAAGGACAGGTATTTGCTGCAGCCACCTTGCTGTCCACATTGTTATACCACAGTTACAGATTCTGGAGCTAAAATCACCCTGGACGATGTCATGATGATCAGTCCATACAAGGACCAATAGGCTATAATCTGTGACACAGGATTTAAGCACTTTTGCAAGCTATAATAAAAAAATTTTTACTCTAAATTTTTTAGAATTTTAATTTTGATTTTATTTTGATTTTATTATTATTATAACTTTACTAACCCTAATTACTATAAAATTACTATAACTATAATAACTAATTCTAATAATAGTACTACTACTACTATAGCTTACAATAATAGTAATACTAATATTACTATTATTATTATTAGTACTATCAATACTAATACTGCTAATACTAATGCTGTCAAACCAGCACCAACACTGATACTACCAATGCCAATACTATTAGTACCAACAATGCTAATACTAATACCAATACCAATATTAATACTAATGCTAATGCTAATGCTAATGCCAATGCCAATGCTAATACTGCTAGTACTAATAATACCTATATTATTACCATTACTACTAGATCTAGTAATATACCTAATATCCTAACTAGACCTGCTACTATTACTACTAACCCCAAAGCTATCTATATTATTTATTTTATACTATAACTTACCTACACCTACAAGGTCTAGTAGAAGAATAAGTATAATAAAATTAATAATAATCTAGTACTTACTAAGTACTAGTATACTTATTTTATATATCTTAATAATAGGTAGCTATGCCAAGAATATCTTAATATTAGATTTTATCTGGCTATAATTAACTAT
>RHLP01000739.1:0-11909 GCA_003719405.1 Aspergillus incahuasiensis
AAAATCACCCGACATGGTACACCCCCCTCCCCTCATTTCCGCATATGCCATCGACTGGCAGGATAACGACTGAACTGGACAGACATTCGCCTGCAAAAAGTGCAAGAAGTGTTTCCGCAAGGATGCTGGGGAGTTCGAGGAGAGGTACTTTAGCAATATTTATTACTTCAGAGCATTGAGGTCTAATGACTGTACAGCGACGAGTACTGCCCTCACTGCGATAACCACTTCGTTCTCGACGCCGTTACTCCGCAAGCATCATTACAAGTGGAGGGTGACGATGTCCGGATAAACTCAAAGTATGCAAGACCTGTTGTGATGAAGCAAAGCATATGCGCTGACGGAAAGATAGAATGCTCAAAGATGACCGTGTGCGCGGAGAACACGAACGCTCCATCTTCAGCGCCAAAGATGCTGCTGACCGTCTAGGATAGACAAGCGCTATAGAGATTACGATAATTCACGACCTTTACGCCTTTGATACTTTCATAGCCCCGCGGAAGTGAGTTAGATTTCCGATATACATCTTCAGAGCGGTTTCATAATCGTAGATGTTTCGGTTCTACATGGATTTTCGGGAACTGGACGATTGAAGCATCAGCCCTAGGTTTGAGTAGCCCACATGGCCCTCCTAATCACATCACTGTATTAACCTACTGAGCCTCGCTGGACTCCCCGCCGCCCGACCGTGTTAGGATAGCCGCCGTAGTAGTGCCGGTGCGAGTCTTCTTCTTCGCCGCCTCCTCCTGCTTCTCCGTCTCTATGCTCTTCACGTAGTTTTCGATCTGGTCATCCGGCAGCATCTCGATCGTCTTGCCGGGTGACATAATGGCAACTTCGATGTTCTTGGCGCCGGTCTGCACCACCTCCAGCAGCGACTTGATGGTAAGTTGGATCGTCTGCTCTCGGTCCATGTCATCCTGATGGTTACGCTCGAGAAACTCGCGCACGGTCTTGCTGGAACGGCCGATGGCATTCGCTTTCCTATACAACGCCCTAGTAAGTCACAGTCCTAGAACTCCACTAACATTATAGGTATGACGTACCAAGCAGAGTAGATACCCGAAGGTTCCGTCTGGTATAGCCTTGGGATCTGGTCGTTGGGGTCGAAACCAACAACAAGAGTACTGATACCGAAAGGCCGAACACCTCCACTCTGCGTGTATCGCTGCTGCACGCTAGCGATGTATTTGGTAATGTATTCAATGCTGACAGGGTCCTCGACGGTCAAGCGGTGCGACTGAGCTTCTAACCGGGCCTTGTCGATGAGAATCCGAGCGTCGGCGTTTAAGCCAGCGAAAGCGAGAATAGCGTGGTTGTCCAGAACGGCGATTTTCGATGGTGTGATACGGGTATCTTGGAGTTTCAGAGCGGACCGCTTCTCGCATCCCAGCACGACGATGTCCTTTCCTTTTACACCGACGGCACATGTACCTGTAGTTAATAGGAAGTTTGTGAGCATCTGGAAGGCGTGCGATATGTGGCTAGACATTAGTCCAAACTTACCTCTCTTGACAGCTTCCATAGCATATTCCACCTGGAAGACGTGCCCATCAGGGCTGGGAATAGTCAGCTAGCTGTACCGAAAGCTAACGAAAGAGTATCCGCATACCTGAAGACTGCATGGATGTGTTAGCATTGGGTTCTCTAGCAAGGGAACAGTTACAGGGGAATCCAAGCTATCTTACCTGAAAGAGCTCGGTCGTATCCGGACATGATGAGCGGTGAGTATCTCTAAGAGCCGTATGATATTAGGTAGCGAAAGTCGGGGATCGAGACAGGTTGGGTCGCTGAAAGTGATGCAATTCGTGGGTATGAGAGGGTTAGATGCTGGGTAAGAGGTCCAGCTTGGGCGATGACAGATGGGAGGTGAACGCGAGTCCCGCGGTTGCCTCAGAGCTCAATGCCAAGAGCGCGGCTAACTGGCCCCGGTCCCACCACTACAACATCTCAGCTACGGAACTGAAGAAAGCTCAGTCACATTGTATCAGTGTATTGTGGACGGGTTGTTAGAGTATATAAGTAGCAGCAATCGAGGACATATGGCAGGTCAGTCAGAGGCGGCAAATCTTTGCCAGGAGCTTCTCCTAGTACAAGAACCGACAAAACCAACTAGCTTGAGTAAAACTTGGATGATGCTGTACATGATGTTCGCTAAATAGTACCTAAGGTAAAGATAGTATGGCAGAGATGGCCACACATTGACTTTTCACAACAACACACGAAAGATAGGATAAGAAGAGTTAAAAATAAGAGGTCGAGATTATAAACAACAAAGCAACCTCGCGGTACTCACAATTCCCGATCCGTGTGCCGCGCATGTCCCAAAGCCGTCATTGATGGATCAAAAGGAATACCCCAACACCCCAACAGTCCGTTCCATGTATCCCATCCGTGATCAATACCGTAATTCTCCAAAAAGTCCTGTTGCCAAAGAGCGCAGAGATGAGTTCGGGAAAGCAAAAACAAAACCAATATCTAGAATGCAATGTTATGCTTGAGGCGACCGCATCAGGGCGGGCGGTTATGTAATGAGATCTCGGGGAGCCCTGAGCGTCCTCAAGCCTGTAGATAGACAGGCAAAGCTCATGTTGACAGAAAAGAGCCAAAACAGCGATGATCGCGCCAAACCGGGGAATCGAGGGACAGCCACCAGCACCCACCTGCCGGGACCATCGTCTATACCTTGGAACATCGCTTTCAAATCATGAGACCAAGAACATACCGAAAAAACAGTCGAATGAAGTTGAGACAGATGACACAAGAAATGACGATAAAAAACAGTGATCAAAGGGGGCAAAATGATGACACGCTACCTGCCTGCTCCTCCCAACCTGATGCACCAGAACTGCAGAAACCGTATACAAACACGCATCAAGAAACGTGCACCAATATACCCGCATCTCCGTGTTGACAAATAAACAAGAAAGCGCGGACAATAAGTATCATCCGGCGATTGAGCAGAAAGCAATGGTCTATGCAGGAGACTTGCTAGCACCAGCGCCGTTCCGGCGAGAGTGAGCATCATCCGATACTGTCAACCCTCCCAGACCGGAGGACAGGAAGGCGAAAGGGTCGTTCGAACCATCATTACCATAAAAGTTGCCATTCGAGGCGCTGGTAGACGAGGTATGGTCAGCGCCAGTGAAAGCTGCCTGGGTCGCTGGGTTGGCAAAAGATGCAGCGGCATGGGAAGTGTTGGCTGAACCATAGCTGGGACCCATCTGTCCCATCGGCGGGTAGCCCGCTGGAGCGCCTCCTAGGCCAGAGGGCAACCCATAGTTGGCGGGGGGTCCTCCGAAGGGCTGGTTGAAACCGCCAAAGCCCGCACCAGTGGAAGCAAAGGGGCCAGGTGCCGGAGTGCTGCTCATAGAGCTATGACCGAAGTTGGAGGGAGGGTCCATGGGAGAGGGGAAAGCTGAATCGGCGACAACAGCGGCTCCTGACCGAGGGGCACCGCATCTCAAGCAGTTGATATTCTTAGCGAAATTATGATAGCCGCAGCCCTCAGAACCACATTTCCAGTCACCCGCACGGAATGGAACAACTCCACCATTACCTCCACGAGAGTGTCCCATTCCGTGACCGTGACCACCGACGTGAGGGGCCATCATCGCAGGCGGACCATAGCCGTAGTTGTAGCCCATTGGCTGGTGGTGGTCATTGGCGGATGCAGGGTACGAGCATCGGAAGCAGGCCGTGCGGCGTTGAAAGTTGGAAAAGCCACAAGACGGGCAGTTCCAGTCACCGGGTCGAGGACGGTTTTTAGAGGGAGGGAAGGGGGTGAGGATCTCTTGCGCACGGTCAAGAACACGGTGAGAGGAAGGTGACACCTCGATGGCCTTCTCGTTGAGAGCACGGCCGTTCATGCAGAGGCTCTCGGCAGCCTATTGACAGTCAGAACTAGAGTAAGGATATCAGTAGATCACATAACAGGACATACCTCCTCATGGGATGAAAAGACCGCGAATCCAGTGCCAGTCGGCTTGTGTTGGTCGGGAGTACGGAGAGTCCAGAAAGCAATAGGGCGACCACCAAACTGGGTAAACCAGCTCTCCAGTTCTGACTGAGTAGTGTCGTGGGGCAGACCGCTCAAGTGAAGCGTCTTGCTACGTTCTGCCAAGAAAGCACGAACATCCGCTCTAGCATCCATTGGCCGAGTGAGGATCTCCGGGTGCTCATGAGCAGGCTGGGACTTGCGGATCAGCCCACGAAGAACGCGGGCTAACGTCACAGCCTCGTCCATGGCCCGACGGGGAGAAGCAGGGGCCAAAGCCTGCAGATGGAAGGGAAGGTTGTGCTTGATCGGAGCAGACGACTGAACGGGCTCAACTTCGAGGGCGGCACAGATGTTGGAAAGAGAGCTGGGGCCGAAGGGAAGGGACTCGGGGTGGTGAGTTTGCCATCTCTGGTACTCGGTGCGAAGGTCGAATGTCCGCGAGTGTTGAAGGTACGCGGGAAGGACAACCGCTTTGTCTCGGGCCTCACGGGGCAGCTGAACACGAAGATCCCACGAATCCAAAGTCACAAAGGCGAACTCCAGCTTCCTATCCAGGAGGTGTTCCTGGGCGAAGGCGTCGAACCGGTTGATAGCATCGCGGAAACTGCCTGCTGAGCGGACGTGCTCCCAGGTCAGCGTCGTCAGGCTCGCTTTCCGTGACTGTCAGCCATTGCAGCAACAAGCCGGTATAATTGGAAGAAGAGACGGTGACAAAAGGAAAGGAGACTAGGTTGGTGCCTGAGCGTAGCGCCGCTTCTGGAGTGTACTTACTGCAAAGCGGCGTAATCGGGGTGTTGACGGGCTTGACAAGGACACTCTCCCGGTGCAACTAAGAAGCGAGATTCTGGTCAGCGGCATGCACAAAGCTGAATTGAGGAATGCTGGCCGGCAGGATTCCGGCTAAACATGGGAGGATCGAGACAGGAAAGAGGGGTCGGGCTTGATGCAGGTAGAGAATCGCTACGTACCTCCTCGCAGGTTTTGGTATCCAACAAGATCCACCCCAACTCGATCACCTCTGCAGAGTCCTTAGTGACGTAGACGCCATGCTCATCGCAGGTGGTTGCCACATGGACAACGATGTAGCGGTCCAGCTTGGGCGTGGGAGCTGATACGGAGGCCATCGCTCACGGTCTCGACGCTGGCTCCGGGTGCCAAAGGCGCAGAGCAGGGGGGAAGGGGGACGGAAGGGAGAGGAAGGAGAAAAATCGTGTCTCTGCGAGTGGGAGCAGAAGACACGGATTCACGACCAAAAGGGGAAAGACAGTCGTGAATCAAGCAGCAAAAAACATCCAGCGAAAGGAAGAGAAGCGAGAGAGGAGGGAGGAGTGAGAGAGGAAAAGGATGGGGAAGAAAAAGAAAGTCGCCCAGTCAAGCTGGACTTTTGGTGGAGCGTCGAGATTAAAAAGAACAGGGTCGGGTCTGAGGGGAACAAGTCAACCACTGCAACTGTTCTGGTCTAGTATCATAGCGTGTCAATTATAGCTACGAAATCAATTCCCTCGATGAGCCCAGCTGCATCTTCATTGGATTCTACGAGTGCTTCCATGTCCCCAGCATCATCAACCGTACGTTGCTGCCGAGCCGCTTATTACAGTGCTCGACCAAGATCCCCAGCTGCCATCAACTACCAGCGCAGTCAATCAATGAACACGATACTGGGCATTCTTGTGCTAAGCACGCAATAACAATTCATTGGATCAATCGGACTGCAAACGCGCAGTTACAAGGGTACTCGAGATGTCCACGGTATCGGACCTCTTTGTATTGTACCTCCGGTGTATCATTTGGCCTCAATATGACCTCAGAACCACGTTGATCACGTCGGGCTAATCCCCGAGACCAGTACACCTCTCGGTATCTACTTTGAGCATCTCTCTGCGAAATTGTGGTATCTTGGTATCTCCGGAGTATTTTCAAGCATCCAGGCAGTCAATTTGGAGACAAGAAATTAAAACGGAAGCCTCGCATCCGAGTGCTAAAAGTCCCCACATGCGGTCTTGCCCGCATTCATGCCGGTCTTGACTCTTGACTCGTGAAATGAAGAGGAACAGTTTGATTTCACATTGCTCATGAGCTGAGACCTCTATAGGACCGAACCATCCAGGTAGGTTAATCTATTTATCTCCGAGCATAACAATGACTGCACGGTCGGCTCACTGTTGATACCACGCGATGACCCGTAGACAGTTCAGGTGAGGCTAAACGCTAATCCTTTCTGGTCTGGAGGTAAGCTGTCAGTCTGGAATAACTCCGCCAAGAGCTGAGCTATTATATGACAGTGTGCTCGGATTATTCAAATTAACCCTCGAGAGTCGAGAGATAATATGGCGATTCATTAAGCATATACAGAGCATCTTCAATCGTAACCAAGATTGAAATAAGTACATCACAACAGAACATAAATGATGGCCAACCCCTGAAGCAAACCCAGCCCAGGAACCTCGAACGCCAAACAAGACAACAGAGATCATAAGAGCAAGAATCATTCCTCCATAGCATCGGGGTCTTCTTCCTTGATAACAGACATCCTGCTATCCACCGTTACTCGACTATCCTCGTTCTCGTCCTCTTCCATGATACTCGGTTCCACTGATACTTGGCGTCGTCCAAACCCAGGCTCCACGGAGGGCCGAATGCTTCTTGAGGATCGGACACTGCCCACGTCACTTTCGACACTGCTCTCGCGACCACGTACACTAGCAGGCCGCATGGGAGCGGCTACCAGCTTGAGGATGACATTCTTCACCTTAACGAGGGCATTCCGGCTTGCCGCATCGGCCGCCACACCTTCTTCAATTGTCTGATCAAGTAGCTCCTTCACTTCTTGCGCCAGAGCAAGGTTTTCTGGGCTGAGTTCGCCCTGGGAGCTTCGGACGCTGGAGCGGAATGGGTCGTCCTCGGGGGGCTGTGAGGCTGAGCGTGAGGGCGCCGTTGGAGGGGCGATATAGAGCTTGCTCATGAGCGAGAACAAAAGTTTCCGTTCTTCCTTCGAACAGCGATTACTGGCTTCGCTGACCCCAAGCACTCGTTCCAGGATGTCCTTGATCAATTCCAAGTGGATGATCCCACAAGCATTGGAGCTTGCAGGCATTCCAGCAAGAACCCGCTCACCACCAAGTCCAATAACTCTGCGCTCATCGGTCCACTCTGAGATCATGCCTAGAACTCCGCTCATCAGTGCCTTCAATTCCTTTTCACCAATAGACTCGTCAATTTCGCCATCACTATCTTCTTCAGCTTCAAGAGAGTAGTATTCCTCTGCTGAGTTCAGGATGTTCCGAATGACGGGTACGGCAATCTTCCTCATATGTTGAGTGTTGTCCGGCCGGGAGTGGCAGTATACAGGGAAAAAATAGGCGAGGGACTGTCGAAGTGCGGGGTTGTCGCGAGTTCGGGGATGGAAGAAGGACACGACGAGGGATTGAAGTAGCGTCTCAATGGCATGCTCATTGTATTCTTGAATGGCCTCGGGGATATTGGCGGCGGAAGGGGTGAAAACGCCAGTAAGCAAGAGTTTAGAAAGAGCGCTTGAAGCCGCAGTCTGTACCGAGGCGGGCGAGCTTGGCTTGAGGGCTCTGGAAAACACCTTGAGCAAGGGCTTCTGGAACGCTGGTGGTGCAACTGTCTCTTTGTCGGCCTGTGTCACAGGAGCCAAAAGCGAAGGATGGCTGGTTAGCATATCACATAGTATCTGAATCGCAGTGACCTGCAGAGGCTCGTGGCCTTTGCTATAGCAGTGGATGAATAGCGTCATATTCTCTTCGGCGAGGGTCTAGCGAGCGTCAGAAATGTTATACAATATGTACCAAACCCAAAAAAAAAAAAAAAAAAAAAAGACAAACCTTATCCAACAAGCAGCACAGTCCGAGGCACTCGAGACCACGCTCTCGGATGGGAGCTTCGTGACTTCGCACGGCAGGCACAACCAAGTTGTTCAACATAGTCACCAGATTCATGTTGGCTTGGAGGTTGCCTTCAACATTTTGAAGCATACAAAGCGCAATGTGCAGACACTTCATATTAACAACGATTTCTTTCAAAACCTTGGCCTTGGCCTCTTCCTTGTTGAAGGGTTTATCGTCCTCACTCATTGGTGTTTCAGACCGTTGGCGGCTGCTCGCATCATCACTGATCTCGGACTTTGCAGAAACGAAACTGTCTTCGGTGATGATTGTATCGTGAACTTCAGCAATAGCTTCCAAGACAACACTGCAGAATTCACTTTCAGCGGCAGCGTCAGGCCCGCAAACGCATCTCAGCGTCTCGACCGTGAGTTTTGTCAATTCTTGGGGGAGGTCAGGGACAGCGAGGGCTTCTCGGAGGAGAGAAAACATCTTTCGTCGCCCAACTTCGTCGCTGTAATCCAGAGTCATTGCGATGTGGAGCAATTGTTCAACGATAAATTCAATCTCAACGGTTTCGTCGTCGTTCACGTCAGTGGCATCTTTCGAGAGTTTCTTCCGCTGTAGAAGCTCAGTCATGTACTTGTGAAGGTACATCGCGAGCGCTGTAACGACTGGGATCTTGTCATCAGCGAGGCTATCGTATTTCCCTTCATTCTCAACCCGACAGAAGGCGTTGAATGAGCGGAGGAGGAAGGCGGACTCGGCTGTCATCGACTCCCAGAAAGAGGTATCAAACAGAACCGCCTCTCGGTAGTCTGGTCGACCTTCCCAGAAGCTGCGCATAGCCTCGTGTGCTATACCAGTTTCCATCCCAGAGTTCACCACGTCAATGCGCTCCAACAACTC
The DNA here is from genome assembly GCA_003719405.1 of Aspergillus incahuasiensis. Taxonomy (NCBI): domain Eukaryota; kingdom Fungi; phylum Ascomycota; class Eurotiomycetes; order Eurotiales; family Aspergillaceae; genus Aspergillus; species Aspergillus incahuasiensis. The sequence continues at coordinate 8,755 of RHLP01000739.1, forward strand.
TAGTAAAGCGGGGATGCTGGGTTCCGAGCGTTGCCCAGTTTTCTCAGGGTCGTCGTTAGCTCCCGCAATATCTTCAATCCAACGATCGTAAAACAGCTTCCCAGTGGCCTTCCTCACACTTTCGTCACGGTCACGGAGACCCCATCGCAGCAGTTTCTCTCTCATAGACAAAGACAAATGCCGGAAATCTCCTAGCGTTGGAAGTAGGCGAGAGTACAGCGCTCGCCGAGTAGGGGCATCGAGATCGCGGGCGCGCTCAAGGAGGTATGGAAGCGTAGCCGGGATCAATGGTAAGTTGAGAAGCAACGTCCTCCGAACTTCCGCACCTGTGTCGTTCTGCATTATATCAACAAGCTTCTCCACAAGAGCACTCGTGTCGTTGTTTTCATCATCGTCTTCTTCATTTCCGGCCAAGCGGCCGAGGCCCATAACTGCTTGTACTCGAACCGAGGGTTCCTTGTCGCGAATTCGCTTTAAAAGACCTTGTCGAAGGGTATGATATAGCTCATCGTCCACTGTATCGAGCGAGTTGACGATGTGCGCAATTATCTGTGTGGTACGAAAGCGGACGATTTTGTCCTTGGCGGACAACAGAGGTACTAAGAGGGAGACTAAGCTGGTTGTTAAATGGGCGGTCGGTCTCTCGTGAGTGTTTTGTATATCGTCCTCGTCCTCATCGGACCCAAAAATCTCGGCATCTTTCTCTGAGGCATGCGTGAGGAAGTTCCCAAGAAATCGCAGAATGCGATCTCCAACGGGCTCTGTCTTCTTGATCGACAAGATGCGCAACAAACAGCGGCCCACTTCAACGTTAAATTCCTTCTCGGGTATCGTCTCTTCTTCAGGAATCAACCGCTCTGCGGGCGACTCGGCATTCTTACCGTCCTTTTTGGTCTTCTTCTGAGTGATGCCACAGCATAACTCCTGGATCTTCCTTAGCCGGACAGCCAGTTTGCGATGGCCTGTGGTCGAGCGCTGGGCGTCTGCAAAAATCGCGCATACATCACGGCGGAGATTCGGAATGGCTTCAGGCAATGAAGGTTCCTCTGGAATAGCGTATGAGGGGGTCGCAGATCCAGCGCGACCACGTGAAGTCGTACTCTGCTCGGAGCCTTTGCGCGAGGCGGCGGAAGTCGAACGTGCGGGAACTCGACTGGGCATCTTGAGAGGGGTAATAACGGCAGTAAGGGGTGTTGATTAGTTAACGATGACTGGGAAGTGAGTTTATTGCATCCTAGTAGAGTTGCATTGGCTATTCGTCCCGCCTTCCGTGAAGGGCTGCGTCCGGCGTAAATGGTTGATTGCTGAAGAGTTAGTTGGCCGCTTTCTTGTTATGATCGTTGCTGAGAGTCACGGGGTGGAGGATAAACAACAAACACCCCAAACTGGCAGCCCGATAAGGGTTAGGGCAGCACGTGCGACTCTCCCAGATTCCCATCCATCCAGCCCGTCAGACCAGGACCTTCTTCATACCAGCAACTAGGTCTAACTCTAACCACCCGATATGAAATACCATGCCCTGTCGGGGGTCTATACTCCTGGAGCCTATGTCGTGACTATATCTTACTAAGTCGAGATGCGTATCCCGTACCTATCACGCCATCGCTCACGTGACTCGGGATTACTAAGGCCGCAAATCGGCCGTCATTTGGAGATGAATCCGGGGAACTTTCTGTCTGTCTTTCTGTTCAGATAGCAGCATTATTGATATAAGCAGGATGTTCAGACAAAGCGTCCGGCGATTCGCCACAACTGCCCTGCGCAGCACGGCCGAGACCTCCTATGGCGTGCGAGTCTCCCAGGCGCAAGGGTTCGTCAACGGCCTAACCGAAGGTAAGCGGCGCCTCTAAAGGAAATCTATCGAGCCTTGGCCAAGCTAACAACCTCCAAAGCAATCGGCAACACCCCTCTCATCCGGCTCAAGCGCCTCTCCGAAGAAACCGGCAGCAACATTCTCGCCAAAGCCGAGTTTCAGAACCCCGGAGGTAGCGTCAAGGACCGAGCGGCGCTCTACGTCGTCAAGGATGCGGAGGAGCGGGGTCTCCTAAGGCCTGGTGGCACCGTTGTTGAAGGAACAGCAGGAAACACAGGCATTGGCCTCGCGCACGTCTGCCGCTCTAAGGGGTACAAGCTCGTCATCTACATGCCCAACACACAGTCGCAGGGCAAGATTGATCTCCTGCGACTGCTCGGTGCGGAGGTGTACCCCGTCCCCGCGGTGGCCTTTGACAACCCGGAGAACTACAACCACAAGGCACGCCGGCACGCCGAGTCGCTGGACAACGCGGTGTGGACGAACCAGTTCGATAACACGGCTAACCGCCGCGCGCATATCGAGACGACTGGTCCCGAGATCTGGGCGCAGACGGGCGGCAAGCTCGATGCGTTTACATGTTCGACTGGTACCGGTGGTACGCTTGCGGGTATCACCTACTACCTAAAGCAAGCCAGCAACGGCAGAGTCAAGTCATTTCTTGCGGACCCTCCCGGCAGTGTTCTGCACAGCTACATCCAGAGCGGTGGCAAGTTGACCGAGCGGTCCGGTAGCAGTATCACTGAGGGCATTGGCCAGGGCCGCATCACGGATAACCTCCAGCCTGATGTCGGTACATTGGACGGATCGTTGAACATCAGCGATGAGAAGTCCATTGAGATGATCTACCGCTGCCTCGATGAAGAGGGTCTCTACCTCGGCGCCAGCTCTGCGCTCAATGTCGTCGCCGCGAAGGAAGTCGCCGAGGAGCTCGGCAAGGGCAGCACAGTCGTGACAATCCTTGCTGATGGTGCCTACCGGTATGCAGACAGGCTCTTCTCACAGTCATGGCTTGAGACCAAGGGTCTCCGCAACGCCATCCCCAAGCACCTGGAGAAGTACATCGTTCTTCCTTGATCACGTCTGCAACTGTACATATCAAGCTGTGTGAATATAGATTAATGTGCAAATCCCATTTTTGTACATTCGTCTTATGCCTACTACTTGCGGGCTTGCAGCCGCAACCTCTCACTTTCGAGAAACAGTCAAATCCCTCGCCCTCCCATACCCGCTATACCCAACACCCCTCAAATTCCACTGCGAATGCTCTTCCTGCACATTCCCCCCGGCATCAACCGCCCGACTAACCACCTCCCTCCCCTCCCCAACCTCAATCCCAACC
>RHLP01000743.1:0-36548 GCA_003719405.1 Aspergillus incahuasiensis
TATTAATTATACTAATATATTAATTTATATATAAGTTTCTATATAAACTAAGGTACTAGTAAAATAACTTAGAGATTTTAGAAAATTATTTAAATTTTAAAAAAATATAAAGGGGGGTACTTAGACTTCTTAGGTAAAGATACCTATTTAAAATTATATAGCAATAATGATATAAAGGTAAACTAAAATATTTATTTATTAAGGAGGTACTAAATCTGTGGGTTTTGTTGTTGGAATAATAGCACCCCCCCTCATAAGTTTTTTTTTTTTTTTCTTCAAATTTGCTAATCGAGCTTCCCTCTGTCCCATCCAGCAATATCTTGCCGCGCAGCGCGTAGGCCATCGTCCCGTCAGTCGGTGGCAGGCATACAATAAATGTGCATAGGTGCTGGATCACGACAATAGTTGAAGAATATGCGGTCAAAAGTGAAGCGAGGAGGAAACATTGCAAGGACGATAAACCTGGATAACCTGCCGATGTTCCTCTCTTGATCCACGGAGTTAAAAACCCGTTCCTGGATGCGATCGTCCACATGCGAGATCTCATCTCGCTTTTTTGCCGCTGGGGCAGCCGACAAGTTCAGCCAGCCGCCCAGCTATCTAGACTAAGTCAGTAAGATCTAAGGGTGGAGATCCTTCCAGGCTCCTTCCATTGAGTCGCTCACTCCTTGGAATATCCCGCCCTAGCCCCATAATAACAACCACAGTTCACGACGATGACGAGAGCAAGAACATTACATATTTTGATCTTGTGATAATTGGACCGAGTCCGGACGATAACGTGTTCAAGAAGAGCAGAACACTTGTCGTTTACCTGCACCTTTATTAGCATCAGTAGTCCATACTCTGGAGTAGACAAGGAATCAATTATGGCCAATACTTAACAGTGAACAGTTGGTCACATGTAACTAGGGATGTTTAGGAGGAACAGGTAAGCTGAACACTCACTGCGGCGCCCTGGTTTCATCCTCGCGCTTGTTCAGCAAGGTAATCCCTGTCCTTTTCCCCATCCGTCCAATTATTATGGATACGTTGCAACAGCATCGTGCACACTAGAAGACTAAATCTCCTATGGATGTTGCCGTCTCCTGCGTGACGTCTAACGGCTCATGCATATTAGGAATGAGAATCACATCCAGCCCTGTGTCAATCAATAGTTTCGCTAGTTCAGCAAGGAGCTATCGCTGAGTAAATGGTTGCTGGAGATTGTTTGTTTACATGTCAATGGCTGTATCGAAGAATCAGGGATAAACCTATCGCTCGATAAATACTGATTCAAGCAGTCACGAGGCTGATGGATAGCTTAGATGATAGTAGTACACTTGCAGCAGTGACAGAAACACCTTGTTTGCCAATTATTGGGCTCCTGTCAGAGCCCCGGCAATATCACCGAGAAGAACGAGATCGAGTCTGTTGGCTGGGGGTGGGCACTCCTAGCGTGCTCCATTCCTCCATCACTCTTAGACTAGGCATCATCCCGGTACTAGACCACCAGAGTCCCACCCTGCTGCGGCTTTGTTGATTTGATATTCCTTCTATGCTTCTGCCGCTTCCTGCTCGATCTCCAGCTGACACTTGCACTGTTATTTTTCTCTCCTCTTTCTCCCTTCTCTCTTCTCGCGAATCGCCAGGGTCAGAAAAGGGGTCCGAGAGACCTGCGAGACTCTCTTTCCGGCCCTTTGGTGTCATAATTGTCATCTTTCACTCTCATTCCTTGTCTTGTACATGGCATTCGTTTCTGATCTTCCCCATTCTTCCTCGCCTCTCTCAGCTCCCCTCATTCCAGAGCACGTCAAGCCGACGAAATCCTCCAGCTCAAAGCAAGCTGTTCGGCTATTGTTGCAGTTCAAGCGATTCCACCCCTTTTGGCTATCGCTCCGTACAGATTTTGGCTGTTCGATTCGGAAAGCCGATCGTCTCCGGCCCCATCAACTGCGATACTCTCTGATGTGTCCAGCCACCTGAGCTCTCCTCGTGCATGACAATGCAGATGGGATGTCAACTCCTCCACGTTTTATCAATGTCCTAATTTAAGCCTCATGGTACTTGATACTGTTCTCAGCTATCTCTGAGAATGGAACATGTATCGACGGTGAGTTGCTTGCTTTCTATATCTCTCAATTGTCATCGAGACCCTTCTCATTTGTCTCCGCCCTCATACCCGCCTCTATTTTCCGCCCGCTTCACGCTGTTCTGAGCACTCAGATTCCCATTATCTGTTTATTGTATAAGAGCTTGCTAATATCAGTTCCAGCTTTGTGCGATTAGCACAATCGGTATCGCAGCCACCGGCTTTGCGCTCGGTCGCTTCGAGCCACCATCTCTAGAACCGACCAATTCACTACGCGCTCCTTTACCTGACCCTAATACGATCTCTTTTTTTGACGCGGGATTATCCGGGGCGTTTGCGACAGCCGGGACGCAATCTCCGGTCGCCTTTAAGTTCCCGGAAATTCGAGATACTGCCCCCCCTTATGCAGACCAGGTGGAAGGCGGAAATGTTTCCAGGAAGACGTCGTTTGCAGCCCGACTGCGTCGTCGCGGCCAAACTCTGTCTATTCCTCCGTTGCGAAATGAAGAGAATCCTCCGAGCTCATCCCAAAGCCGACGGCCGTCATCTTCCTGGATTCGGCGGCTGTCTTTTCAACCAGATAAGCGGTTATCACTCCAGAGTCCTGACACCCCATCATCTACGGAATCAGCCAGTCCAGCTCTCTCTCGGCCATCCAGTCAACGCAGAGTGCCCAACAAACTTATCAAACGGCCAAAGTCGCAGCATTCAAATGCTAGTCCCTTCTTCGCTCATACCATCTCTTCTGCCTCAACATCTAGCGCGCTGCGCAGACCTGCAACAAGTTACCAACGGTCCGAGACCCTCAAACACAAAGCAACTCATAGTTTGAGCTTCGAACCCAGCTTGGCACTCTGTCCTCTTCTAGAACCTCCCTCCGAAAATGATCCCTGGCAACCTTACATAGCGGCAAAGCCCGACACGTCCTCCGAGCGACTGGATCGTAAATTTTCAACATCAACAAAGCCTCGGGACCCCGCTGTGCGACAGATTATTCCACAATCTGGTGTCGCACCGGCTCTTATTCTCGGAACCTCGATCATCAAAAAGAATAGCACAGCAGGGGAGCCGACAATCGCAATCTCGCCCATTGAGTTTCGTGACCCTTTCAAAGCGGATGATGATCCGCAAGGTTTAAAGTCAGAGTCTTTTGCGACAAATGCTTATCAATCACTATGCGAGGAAACGCGTCCGAGATCCCCTGGAGAATCGGCGGGGCCATTGGACATCAGGGTGTTCCGTAATGGCTCATTTACAGGGCCGAAGCGGAGAGCAGCCTCGACCCCTCTACCTGAGTTAGCAGATGTGGAAGGAGCTATCTGGGTCTCACCGCGTGCCCCCGAAAGGCGTAACATAACAGACCCAAGTGTCTTCAGGCGGCCCCCAACTAACACATCAAATGGTGGACTTTTATCTTTGTACAGTTCTGGGATTATGGGATCGCAGTCACGGATGCTTACGTCGTATCGCAAACAGTGCGGTCCGAATGCGTCAGCAGATGGATCAGCCTTGTCTTCCATAAACGGCTCAGTCCGCCAGCGGTTTAAGCGCCATTCTATAGCTGCGTCAGACCCTGCGTCGACTGCCATAGGTTCTGATGACACTCGAATCTTCACTTCTGGCGACGAGTACGAAACTGACTTTATGAGCGATACCGCTTTTGACTCCATCCGCACTCATCTTACGACTGACAGTTCTTGCTTCCAGTCACCTCGGATCGATACCCTTTTCGATAGAGATCTCCCTGCCACCATCGGGCAGCCGGAAAACTCATTGCCCCCACCGACCAGGCCAGCTGATGAGGACACGACAACAATTAGGGCCTCTTCCTTGACCCCAGTGACACAAATCCTTACGGATTCCCATGAAGGGGATAGTGAGATATCCTTTCCATCTGACTTGAGTGATGATGATGATTCGCAGAGTCTGGTAGCTTCGTTGCCTGGTGACAAAACCGTACGCCCTCTGAGACCCGAACTTGGCGCGCTATCCTTGGATACCACCGAGGGCCAGTGCCAAGTGTTAGTGAAAGAGTCGAATATGGGAATGATTGGGGAAGCTCATGACATATCTTCGAGGGCGAACATTTTCGACTGGTCTGAACACCCAAGGCCTGATCGCGAGGGATCTGGACCGGATGGTCGCCCACGCACCGTTCATGGAAAACATGAACCAAATATGCGTGGCAGTCGAACAACCGGGCGAAAACCGCCCAGCACTCTTCATTACCGCAGCCAGAGTGTCCCCGTTGCACGAGAGCCCGCCATTTCCAATGAGTCAAGGCAGTCCTCGGCCAAATTTGGGACCTGGGGCTTAGGTAGCAAGGGTGTCAGTGAAGACTGGGACAGCGATTTCGAGTTCGAGGATAAAGATAAGGATGAGAGTAACAAGAACGAGAACATCAACCCCAACAAGAATACGAGCAACCGCCGGAGCGTTATAGTGCCACAGGCTATCATGGAGCGCCAAGCTAGCCTTCATGGACAATTCGGACATGTTCAGGAGTTAACTTTACTTGTGGAGGAAATGAAGCGGTTAAGGCATCAAGCCAGTTTTTTGGACATCGTTCGAGGTCCGTCAAATGAGCTCTGGAAAGAGGCTGAGGGAATCGTTGATCTAGCAACACTCAACGACGACGATCACAATGAGTCGCCTCCCAGGTCACCATCATCACTGACGTTCAGCTTCGATGAGTCCGAAGGCGAGTCAACCCAATTGCACGACCCTTGGAAACGTGCCAGTGGGGACTCATGGAGGGCTTCACTCTCAGAAAGTTCGAGTCTTCATCCAACCAACCTTGTGACTGAACATACTGAGCCCACGAAGCCAAACTCTGTCCTGGATCTGATCTATCAACAACGTCTTTCCCATGACCCCGCTACAATCCATTCCCACCTTCCCCGGTCGAAAAAACTTCCTTTCGACACGCAATCTCTCCGTGACCTCGTCGTTCGTGCCGGTGTAGTAACCCGCGCTCTTAAAGAAGTAGTCCGAAAGGCAGAAGGGGTTACAAATGTTCCCGAAGAAAACGCTCATCCATCACATCCAGCCTTCAGTCGCATTTTTGAGCATCCGCCACATGGTGATCTTACAAAGTTTGAGACATCCTGCATGAGCTGAGGCCTTCCAAGTCGGCTTCCGGTATTACAAAAAATAACCAAGATACCCCTTTTCTCGACGTCTGATTATACAACTTACAAAAGATTTTAATGACTCATCCGAGCATATGGGACGGCCAGAACGGCAATATCCTAATCAAAACGTCTTCCCTTCATATTCTCCCATTCGACAATTTTCTCTTACCTCAGGTTGACCTAGTTCCTTTGGTGCTGTTTTCTTTCTACTGACATAGGTTTTTTTTTTTTTGTACAATTCATCTTGTTGGTGTATATTTCTCGTGGACGAAGAGACTTATCTTCATGTACCTTGGGAGGTTCTTGTGCATGTCTTGCCTGTTGGTGTTGTCACACTCCTTCCATTTTGTCATAAACGGTGTATGAAGGATGCAACGGATTTCGAGTTTTAATGCTACATGATAAAGGGGGCTTACAGAATCCAACAACGTTTCCAAACAATATTTATGACCATATCACCATCATATACAAGTTAGATGACCAGTAGGTTGCGAGATTGATTAGTCATAAAGCCTAGCTTTATACTTCCACGAAAAACGCGTGCTTGCGGCGTTTGCCTTAGTTATCTACAGGGTACATATCACTATAATAATATATCTATATATCTGTCGAGTCAAGCGCCAAGGATTCCACAGTAAAGTCAGCCCGGCGAACAACAAATCCAAGCAGCTGGGTATTCTAAGGTTATCTAGATGCATCGCAAGGGAAAAAGGTATGATGTGCTGTATGAATCAAAGTTCTTCCCTCGCTCATGCTTTTGATATCCGTAGTTGAAAATCAATAACCAGTCAAACAAATTGTAGTTGCGAAAACGGGCCGTAGTTACATCGGCATTATTGTTATGATGATCAGATCTGCTGGCGACAAAAATAAGTTCTTTTCAAGACGTGGCCATTATTCCTCTGCGGCATTGGCCTTGATAACGGTGGTGTACTCAGCGGCGAACTTGCTCTTTGAGCGGATACTGTGGCCGTGGAGGTAGAAGAGCAGCGGAATCGGCATGAGAACGGCGGCAGCGCAGCCTAGGAGAGTCCTCGTCCAGTTGACGCCTGTGGCATTGAACTAATAAGCCGGTTAGCGGCTGGGTGCCTGTCTCAAGGAATTAGTTTACCATGTAAGGCGCGAAAAGGGGAAACCCTGCACCAGCCATAGACCGGAGAATGCTGTTTGCGGCCAAAGCAGATGCGGCGCTGAAAGATTGTTAGCATGTAACGACGTTTTGGTCAAGGGAAAACTGACAAGACAAGGTAGGTGTCGATGATATAGTTGAGGCATTGGAGAAAGATGCATAGCAGGCCAAATCCGGTGAGAAGACCAGATACGGTGGGAACAATCCAATGTATGCTGTCAGTCTATCCAGTCCAGCCAAACCAGAAGAGGCCAGCTGAAAAGGCCGCGCCGCCAACTATCGCTGGCGGTAATCTCCATTCAGGGATGGGAATATCACAATTGGCGCCCAGCTTCTTGTTGTACCAGGGGTGCATTGCAATGATGAAGAGCCCCCCGAGAAACTCCCCAATAATGAGACCAAAATATGGCAACCCGCCAACGCCCTTGTTGAAGCCGTGGATTTGCTGGAAGACAATCGGATAGGCTGTCATAAAAAGGTAGAGCAGGCCATATAAAAAGGCCATATAAATACTCAGCAAGAGCAAGACTGGCTCGCTAAACAGGATTCGCACGGGTCGACTAAAGTTCTTTGCGAGTAACTCGCCCAAGTCAGTCTCGACCTCCTCTTGCTTTGTGTGGATACCCCAGTTCTTGGTTCTCCGACGCAGTTCCTCGGCCTCTTTGATGAGAACAATAGGTGGGTATGTCTCATGCACAAGAACTAGATCCAAGACAAATGCAGCGGCTCCAAGAATCCCGGTCAGATATTCTGTCCATCGCCAGCCCAGATAACTATCCACAATGAACCCCCCAAGGAAGGGGGCGAAAAGCGGACCCGTAAAGATCATCATAGTGAATATTGTGATAGCGAGGCCACGGTGACGATTGTCGTAAAGGTCGGAGAACACTGCTGCCACAATAGCAATAGGACACGCCTCAAAAAATCCCCCGAGAAAACGACATATAATGAAGGGTTGGAGATTCTCGGCTGTGGCAACGCCAAACTGGAAGATTGTGAACCCTAAGACGCCAATGAGAATGGGCAACCGCCTCCCAAATAGCTCTGAGAGCGGGGAGAACAGGGTAGGACCGAACGCAAATCCAAGAACATACAGCGACATGCCTAGGGTGCCAACCTCAGTCGAGACGCTGAACTTCGCCGCCAATGAATGTGGAATTGAATGTAGTAAAGGCAAGCAGGGCCGAGACAGAAAGCCGGAAAATGTTGTCGACGAAACATCAAGAGCTCTAATATGTATCTTACTTCTTTCAAGTGGGCCAGTTCTGGGGGTGTAGAGGGTCGTGTGGTCCGACAAACTCCACCACGTACTCTTCCTTCTCTGGTAGCGGGGGCGGATACGGTTTGCCTGCTCCAAACTCAGGAAGAGGTTTCTTTGATGTTCGCGTCCTGAGTGCTCCAACTGTTGCGCTATGCTGGCTTCGCTGCGTTGCGATGCGACTGAGAGCTGCGGGGTGGCTTTCTAAGCCATAGGCAGGTTGTGTCTGCACGGTCCGCATCTGAGACATACGCTCGACATCGTCGTAGCTTGAAGAAGTGTCGAAAGTTGAGTAGGAATCACTGCGATGCACCTGGCTTTGAGTGTCCGAGCTCTTGTTATTTGTGTGGGCAACATCGTGTTCGCCTTTTTCAGGGTCCCCCGTCATGGAATGCATAATTGATGTGCTCATTGATCGATTCCTCACGGACTGGACATACACAATAGATTAGAAACAACTGGGCCAAAAAGCAGTTCGTTCCAGGCTTTTCAGTTTTTATGCTATTTGGTTTTATGTTATTTGGTAGTAGTTGTTCGGATAAATTGCCGGGCCAAAAACAAAAACACAAAAACCTTTTACGTTTTAGTTTTGTTTCTAGCCTTCAGTAAACTCTGTGATCTATGCGACGAGGGCCACTTACCTAGGTAGCGTCCACTTTTGCATCAATTGATGATTCGGATAGGAGCCCAAACATACTAGTAGGAACTACAAGGCTTCACTTCTGTAAATCAGGAACGGGGGCCCGGGGCCTTGGATAGGGTAAGACTAGATACCGTCCGCATCAGGTTAAGATCATGCAGTTGTCCAATGGAATATACAAGACATTACCAGAGTAGCATATGTACTGAGGACAGGAAATTGCTGGGAGACTCGTATTGAGAATTTTCATTTAATAGATACTCCGTAAGCTATACATCTTTGATTATTGATATTTTCGACACTGGTAGACTGCAATCTATCATACTTGGTATGCTGGAGATATGTGACGTCATATTGATTTTATTATATGAGTCGATAATAGTAGTACTCCGTACGCCCCGTCTTATACAAGAATATCAGTATACGACACAATACAGTGCCCAGCGACAATTTCACTTCCGAGTAAGTATGCGATCATTTCGAGTCTGCATAGTGTCTGAGTCGACATTGGGTTTTGCAGACTAGATGCCATTAGAAGGTGAGATTGTAGGTACGGAGTAGTGTCAGAGCGAATGAGAGGTCATTAGCCAAGGTCGTCGATAATAAGGGATTCCGCAGGTATATCAACATCAATACTAGGTAATAATAGTAATTTATGATATAAAATCTCCAGATGCTGCATTCCCCAGCCAGCATGTCACTAAGAGTTGTCGAGGTTTTCTGCCCGCGGCAGTATCTCACCGCCCTAGCTTCCGACACACAAACTTCTGTATACCCGTCACGTTACCACTGACCCACACCAGCAAGCTGGTATGGGTCAGCCACAGCTCAATGTAAAACACCATCTCAATATAAAATCAACTTTTGTATGGGATTTACTAACAAACATGATTTTACTATTATATAGAATTACTACACAACCACAATACTTACAATACTAAAACTAGTATAAATAGATAGAGCTGAATTTTCTCTATATTATATACCTAATAGATAGTTACAATATATAGAGTTTCTAAAGTTATTAAGGTAAATATAAAAGTGCCTGATTTTTCAGGCAGCATTTGGCCTATTTTAGAGATATATAAAAAAAGACGGGATATTTAGATAGAGAATATACTTATAATAGTATATTATTCACTAACCTAGTATGGATAACTGTTGTGGTTGTGTAGTAATTCTATATAATAGTGAAATCACGTTTGTTAGTAAATCCCATACAAAAGTTGATTTTTCATTGAGCCGATGAATTACGTTGAGCTGGGGCTGACCCATACCAGCTTTGGTGGTGTGGGTCAGTGGTAACGTGTCCATTGTCAACACGAGACTTGCTAGCGCAATCAATGATGTCCGGAGTTGTCAGGAATTACTGGAGAGATTTGAGGCTCGAGCAGAGTTCCGGGCTTATGTTTCTCCAGGTAAAATTAATCATTGTAGGAGTGTCCCAATGGTCCGCCGTACTCCAGTACTTCCCCTCATGACTTGTTTTATTGGTTTGCACCAAAAGCAAGCCCTCTCCAATATCATACCTGATTTCTTAATGATTTCAACAAGTCCACATTTCACAATACACCATGGATAACGTATCGAAACGGAAGCTCGGCCCCTCCGTAGCTACCGAAGATACTGCTCAAGATGCGAACAATAGCCCCGACAAGCGCCGCAAAGTAATTGGGCCATCTCTCCCCCCATCCACCACCCATAACAGTAGCGGCAACTCGGACTCGAACTCGGATTCGGACGACGACGACTTCGGTCCCAGTCTGCCCCCGCCAGTGGGCTCGACATCACAACAAGCGCAACTGAGTGCGCAAATTCAACAGCAACCAAATCTATCAAAAGAAGCCGAGTCAGCACCGGGCCCCAGGCGAGATGCCTGGATGCTTGCGCCGCCCACCGCTGGCTCAGACCGGTCGCGGGTCGACCCTACAAAGCTACGAAGCCGCAAGTTTCAAAGTGGGCCGCGTGTTGGGAATGCCCCGGGTGGAGGGGGGGTGGATAGTTCATGGACTGAGACGCCGGAGGAGAAGATGAGGCGATTGCAGGATGAGGCGATGGGAATCACGTCATCTTCTGGGCCGAATACTGGAGGGGTGGGCACTGGGACAGATGATAGGAAGGCGCAGGCGATGAGGGAAAAGGTTCAGCGGTATAATAAGCGGGTGAGGGGGGATGAGGCGTCGTCGCTCGTTGATGAGAAGAAGAGGAAGGACAAGGAGAAGGGGGAAAAGGAGGAAGAAGATGACCCAAGTAAAAGGGCTTTCGACAAAGAAAAGGATATGGCGCTTTCCTCGAAGCTCACGAACGCTCAGCGGAGGCAGATGGTAAGTAAAGCGGCGGATTTTGGGTCAAGGTTCTCGAAGGGGAGGTTCTTATAGATATCGAGTCACTAAGGTGGGGGGTAGGAGGGGCTGGATGTAAATAACGGCCAAAGAAACCGTGCAGCACATAATAGTATATGAATAATGAATGGATTATATATGATTATTGATTTTATAAGTAGATTCATCAATCATCCAGTCCCTCACAAGAAAAGAACAAGCAGAACACTAATAACAGAGAACAGCAAGCAGGGGTATATAAGCAAATCGATCAGAGAATGTTACACTTCTTGGGAAGACCGCAGGCCCCCCCCTCATTGTCTTTCTCTGACGTCTTCGCTTCGGAGCCGTTCTGCTGCTTCTCGGTTTTAGGTGCCGTTGTTGTTTCTGGTTGCTGAGTGGGCTGGGCCTCGGACTTGGACGCGGTGCTGCCATGCAGTCATGCGAAGTTGACACGGGCAACGTGCTCGTAGAAGGACTTGCCCTGAGTCTCTGCAATCTGGAGCTCGAGCTCGGTGGGCTGGCGAGAGCCATCGGCACCCTAGAATTGCAATTAGTGAAAATCTTGCAAATTCACTAGAAACAACATACAGCGAAGGTACCAGCACCCCAGGCGCTACCACCGTGAATCTCCTCTAGGTTGGAAAGGAGAGGGAAGGCAGTCTTGTAGCCGAGAGGAACGTAGAGGAAGCCGTGGTGGGTGAGGGTGCTCATGGCAGCAATAGCAGTGGATTCCTGACCACCACCGAGGGTACCGGTGGAGACGAACAGACCAGCATACCTGGGTAAAATGTAAGTGTCTGTGGGTATAGTTAAAGTTGATTGTTTCCACTTACTTGCCGAAGAAACCACCGGTGGCCCAGATACCGCCAGTGCGGTCCCAGAAAGCCTTCCACTGGGCAGGGAAGTTACCGTAACGGGTGGGAATTCCGAAAAGGACGGCATCGTACTCGAGGAGCTGCTCGGGCTTCGAAAGAACGGGGACGGAGGACTTCTGAGGAGCGTGCATCTTGGCAAGGACCTCCTCGGGGAGCGTCTCCTGGATCTGGAAGAGGTCGGCGCTGCCACCGGCGGCCTGGATACCCTTGAGTTCGGCCTCGGCCAGCCTCTCAACGTGGCCGTACATGGAGTACTAGAAAGTCGCGTCTGTTAGACTATGCTTCACATCTTACGGGTAAAGGCATGCAATGAGGCAAGGAGGGGTAACGTACGAAGACGATAGCGATCTTGGGAGCCATTGTGACGATTAGGGCTTCAATTGGGATTGAGAGTGAAGAGGAAAGTATGATATGTTCTGAGTCTGAGAAGTACTCAAGAAATAGAGGGGCAAACAGCGCTTTATAGGAAGCGGAGTAAGGGATTAGTTAGATAGCTCTAGGCTTTTGTCATCGATTACAGATGCGGTTCGTGCTGCTGATTGGTTATATGCAAGCAATCCGTGGGTCCTCCCCATCTTGTTCGTTTTTAGCGCAGTCTTACGGAGACTTGACAAATGCACGGGCATGTCTGGAGCTGTTGGTTTTGGATGTCACTAGTTACAAGTTGCTCCAGTCGGACTTACGGAGGAAACACACATCTGCAAGGCCAGGCTGGGGCTGTAATCAAGCTGTACTCTGTGCTCTGTACCAGCTCCTCAGTTTGCCACGAAGCCGTACGACATCACCGTGGAGTATCTCTTACTGCATTGTTTGATTAAAAACTGTAGAATCTCTGACATTCTTACTAGCATCCTCCACCCTCAAACCCTGTATAATATGGATACTTTCTACGAGTTGTAGATCTCTCTATCTTGTTCATGTGATTATTTTCCGTAGGACTTTTCTCAATGACATCTTTTACGCCATGGTCCAATAAATGGAGAGGTCGCTGCCTGTTTACATGAACAGAACTTATCCTATGTAAGGACAGCAGCAGGTACAGATTCAGCGGAGGTCATACAAAAGTAGTGCTGACTTGCTATCTATACTCGGAGAATGACAATGATCTTCAAGGACAATGATCTTCAAGGATTATCGACCAGACAAACGGCAAGCGAAACCCTTCCTCTGAATGATCGTTGACCCTTGTCTGCATTCCTGGTAAAATAGATGTGGTCGTATTCATGGTGTATCAACAGAGCCAAATTATCAGGAATGGCTTACTAGTGTATACCTATGGTAGCGATTGCTGTGTTCGAAACTTATGGCTCGATATCCGATAGGCAATTAGCTCTCCTACCGGCTGGAGCCGTTGAGTTTCGCTGCTTGCTTGGTGTGCTTATCCTGTTTCGCGTAATCCAATGCCGCCTAAATGACAGAAAACCCTGGCATCACCAACCTAAGCCGCGGCCATAGATATTTGGGACCGGCGCGCGAGGCGCTCATGTAATGAGGCTAATACGGCGTGCTTCATCGGGATGATCCGGTCAAGGTGGATAGTTGACCAACCGGAATTTGATATCGGTCAATCCCGATAAGAGTTTTCCGGGACTGGTAGACCTCGAGAATGTTGATGATTTCGTTACCGTATATAGTCGATTTAACCTCGCCCTCTGCCACGGTACCGGCCACGCATTCCGAACCCTCCGCGACCACGTTCGTTCCGCCACTCACGCTCCCGTTCCCGTTCTCTCTCCTGCTCTTCGCGGATAAGATTCCTTTCGTGTTCCAGTTCCTCTTCTGTCTTTTCCACCCGCATCGTTGGCTTCGGCAAATTTTCAAACCAGCGAGGATGGGCGTCCGCGCAATTTGGCCCTTCGGGACAAAATCCAGCAAGGTAGTATTGACAAAGTCGACGACGGACGTGTCGTTTCGCGCATACGGGTCCGAGAGGACAGAACCCCTGGTCGTAGTGTTCGCAAGGGGGGAGGCGGGCCTGCTCGCGGACATGCTGGTACAAGCAGTCATCCCCGTTGGGACAATATCCGGACCGAGAGAACGATTGACATTCCGGCATGCGCCTAAGATTATATTCGTGGAGGTATTCACACTTCATGCCTTTTTTGCAAAGGCCCTTGAGGAAGTGCTTGCAAACAAGTGAGCCATGTGTGGTCGAAGGTGCTAAGCCGGAGGCCGTAGTTGTAGAGGTGGTTACTCGCGATGGTGTCGGATGCCGATCCGGGCAAGCAGGACCCAAGGGGCAGTGACCTTCACTATAGGCCTTACAGACGGGAACGTCGGTGACGAGGCCGAAGCCATAGCTCTTCCGTAAGAAGGGAACGAAAGAGAATTGATCGTAATCTGGATCACGGCTGCGATCTGTTGACACGATTTGGGACACAGCGTGACAGATGTCGGCTGTCATAATTTTGGAAGGGGATTGCAATTGAAAATGTCTATCAGAAGAACTCTGGCGAGTGACGGTCAACGTTGGTAGCTATGCGGGAATTGGTACCTGTATAATGAAGATCGATTTGAGAAAGCTCCAGGCTTGAGATATGCTGACAAATGTAGCAAGCGGTCACCTTCTAAGGTTGGCACAGCTCACCTAGAAGGGCGGTAAGAAAGCGGTCCAGTATGTTTGTGCCGGCAGGATACAGCGGCCATTACGACATGAACTGTGCTGACTTGACTGGTCTTTCTACCATCATCTCTTGTCTCGACGACGAATTCCCTTCCTTGTATCTCAGAGCCCGTCCTCTTTGTCGGAATGATCTTACGGCCTATGAAAACTGATTACTCTTTCTAAACCCCTCTGCACCCCTCAGTATATACCCGACTTGTTGCCGCTATGGCATCCCGC
Organism: Aspergillus incahuasiensis; assembly: GCA_003719405.1. NCBI lineage: Eukaryota > Fungi > Ascomycota > Eurotiomycetes > Eurotiales > Aspergillaceae > Aspergillus > Aspergillus incahuasiensis. The sequence continues at coordinate 14,274 of RHLP01000743.1, forward strand.
ACGATCATTTTGAGATTCGAGAGCCGAAACGGGCAGTTTCGCCTCAATGTTAGCCCACAAGATGTGTTCCCCCCACTCGTGTCGAAGGTATGACTTTCTGAGCTTTACAGCTATTATGTGAGCCCATCTGTTGGAAAAAATGCTGATTCCGAGCTCTAGATTTTGGAGCACCTTCCTTCGGACGTCGAACCATCCTCGATACAACTTTCCAACAAACCCATTGGTGCTGCCGGCGACGAGCGGCTTTTGAATACTCTGGAGGGGGTCTCTTTTGAGCAGGTCGGACTTAGGTTAGGGATACTTATAAGGATAGGGTGAGCAGTTACTGACACTGGAAACTAGACATGGCGACAAGCTTTACATTGGATATCAGTCAAAAAACGAACTCCAAGATGGCCCCAGTAGTGGTGTGGCTGCTGGTTCATCTGCAAGGCGACTTAACGGAGCTTCTATAGCTCAAGAAGCCGCAACCGCTTCCCGGGCGCAGTCCAGTAACGCCGCGTCTGTTACGGTCAAGAATCCTTGGGAGGCTGTTAGGCAGTCGGTTCTCGATGATCGCCTGGAGAAGAAGGATGGAAAAATCCATCGACCCCGTGATAACAAGATGTGCAAACATAGTGCGAAGGGCATGTGCGATTACTGCATGCCTCTCGAGCCTTACGACCCTAAGTATCTTGCAGAGAAGAAGATTAAGCACCTGTCATTCCACTCATATCTACGCAAGAACAATGCTGCAACTAATAAGCCGGAGCTCAAGAGCTCCTTCATGCCACCTCTCAACGAGCCATACTATAGGGTAAGACCGGATTGCCCGTCCGGCCACCCACCCTGGCCAGAAGGGATTTGCACCAAGTGTCAACCTAGTGCGATCAGCTTGCAGCCTCAGGAATACCGCATGGTTGACCATGTGGAATTCTCTTCGCCTGATCTTATTAATTCGTTACTTGATTTTTGGCGAAAGTCGGGCTCCCAGCGTCTGGGCTATCTTTACGGTACTTTCGAAGAGTACACAGAGGTACCTCTTGGGATCAAAGCTGTGGTGCAAGCAATCTACGAGCCTCCCCAGGTGGACGAGGTGGATGGAGTCACACTCCATGATTGGGAGAACGAAAAGGATATAGACGACGTTGCGCGTCTTTGTGGTCTCGAAAAAGTAGGAGTTATTTTCACTGATCTACTCGATGCTGGGCGGGGCGACGGAACCGTGCTTTGCAAACGGCATATCGACTCGTATTACCTTTCCTCCCTCGAGATTGCGTTTGCATCACGTTTGCAAATGCAGCATCCAAAGACAACGAGGTGGAGTCGAACCGGCCATTTCGGCTCTAATTTTGTGACTTGTGTTCTGAGTGGTGATGAAGAGGGTGCTATTACGATCAGCTCTTACCAGGCTTCAGTTGCTGCAGTGGAGATGATTAGAGCCGATATCATCGAGCCCTCCGCAGAGCCTTCAGTGATGCTGGTTCAATCAGAAGACGATGACGGCAACAAGTCGCGTTACATACCCGAGGTATTCTATCGGAAGATCAATGAGTATGGAATATCTGCTCAAGTAAACGCAAAACCAGCCTTCCCAGTGGAGTACCTCTTGGTTACCCTGACCCACGGCTTTCCTACGGAATCCAAGCCACTTTTCATTGACAGCACATACCCTATTGAGAACCGCGAGGTCATCGGTGAAGGACAGGAATTCCGTTCGCTTGCTCGAAAGCTCGTTTCTCATGGCGATCCAGACAAAGCAATTCGAGCGGTGTCTGACTTCCATCTCCTGTGCTTCCTCCGCACATTTTCCACTTTCAGCAAGGTGAGTTTGTTATTACACGTTGGGATCGCTCGGGCCGCACTAGGAGTCTCTCTACTAACCACATTCTACCGACGCTTAGGAAGAGGAAGCGCTCCTTTGCCGTGTAGCCACCACCCAAAACCCCACAGACGGACTGCAGCTTATCAATACCCCCGGATGGGCAACGTTAGTCACTATTCTTCAGGACAGCGGTGAGCGGCCCCCCAAGCGTCCCTGGCTGGACCCTCTACACCCTGCGCCCCAACCCGGAAAACGTTACCCTTCCTCAAGACCTGAGTCTCCCAGATCTGAAAGTGATCAACTTGCTAAGAGGTTTAAGGGAGCTAGTCTAAGGTGACCGCTCAATATTCTCCGAGCCGCCCCCGTCTGCCCATCCGCCGCTCCAATATTTGTGCCGATAACTGGTTGGCCCGATCTGCCACTATTGAACATCTGGACCCGTCGGCTTCCCGTACGAATGGATACATAACTCATGTCGTCCCTGACGCCGAACTGTATGGTATCCTGTATTAAAGTTGGATAGTGATGAAAGCCACGGGACTGCTTATTCCTGGGGTTAGGCTTTTAGACGATAGTAGACACAAGGCTTGAGAAATACCAATATACGATTCACCTTGAAATGCCCATAAAGTCGAAATAAGATAATTATACAATGTAGATATCAAGCATTCACAATCCAGAAAATGGAGGGAAAACCCCCCAAGAACGAGACTTCATGGGCGAAACAACCATAGTAGTAACAGAATAGAAATCCCTACACCATCGCTCTCAGCCTTTCTTCCAGCGTTTGCCTGCCCTTAGTTGTCCGCCACACCTCATGCGGCGCATCCTGAACAATATCCCAGTTTTGAAGATTCTTCGTGATGGCAGTCAAATCCTCCTGCTTCTCTGCCCACTTTCTGTTGTTGTCAACCTCGTCACCAGAACTAACAACAATCAGTGGCGTATCTGCCATCTGTACATGTCTCGCAGCCTGGATTTCTGAGTACGTCATGGAACCTGCAACAAGATTTTCCTGCAATTTTGCGCGGATGAATTTGCCCGTTTGATAGGCGCTCTGACCGAAGACTCTGTCTTCGCGCGTCCGGTGCTTGAATATAGCGCCCATGATGCGATCCAGACCTAGTGGTGACAAGATACCGCGAACCCAAAGCCCAAAGCCACGGCCTGGGTTGGCAATGTCGGAAAGATAGTCTTCGTGCAGGGGATCGATGAGAAAGATGCCCTTTGTCTCGAGGAGGTGACGACTTGCAAAGATACGGCTGTAAATGCTTCCAATGCCTGCGGAGACAAGGACGAATGGGCCTTCCTCGCCAGCTAGAGCAAGGGCTTCAGAGAGTGCATCGGAGGCCATACCCGCGGAGAACGGCGATGGAGCGTTATCGGACCAGGCAATACCTGGTCTGTCCCAGTAGCAATAACGCGGGACGGCGCCCTTTTGGTAAAGCTCGTCAATAAACGGCTGTAGGGTGTGCTCGACGGGCCCTTCTCCACCTTCGAAGAGGACCGTGGTTGAGTTATCGCTAGAAGGGTTGCCCACGCAGTCCAGGTGGACTTGGTAGTTGTTGGCACTGACCCAGTATTTTTCGCCAGGGGCGTGGAGGGTAGCGTCTCTCGCGCGAAGGGCTAAAGTGATCATTAGGAGGATCGAAATAATCGCGATAACCGCGCTGAACAATGTCTCAACAAGAACCGCCAACCATTCCCGGAGAGTCCAGCGTGTTTCCTCGCGGCCCGTCAGACGTTCCTCTTCCTCGCGCTTGCCCCAGGCAACGTAGCGGTTCTGAATGATATTGTATACTGCGATGATGACTGCCCACACAACGCTGGCAATTCCGACCCAACCTTCTTCTACTCGTATCTTTGGCACCGCAACCGTTATACACATGTCGGTAAAGAGGAAAAAAGCAAGGACGAATCCCCATATTGTCATCGGCTTCGACGGTACGGAGAAAAATACGATCCCGAACAAGAGGTACCCGACGGTCAATGTGGTATAAGCAAATGCAAAAAACCCAGATCCGCGGGTATGTACGGCCGGCGCGCTGACAAAGAGCGAGACGAGCAGGAACGTCCACCAGATGAAGCTGATGGCAAGGAATGCGGTAGACAGCCCTCGAAGAGCTCGGACACTCCAGAGGTTATAGGGAGAGACCTATCGTAAAGTCAGGTCAGTAGACAGTCAACCCAGGATCAGAAAACTTAAACGTACAGCAGGGTCATCAGGACTCAGATACGGCTCGTTGTCGCGTGGCAGGAGCCGAGTCCTCTCATCGGGAGCCCGGTACTGCTCCTCATCTTGTTCATCATGGCGGTCGCCGTCTCGGCTGCCGTGCTTTCTGTTGATGAAATTTACCATGGCTCTTGATGTATACCGATGGCTTAGCAGAGTGTGAAATGTGAGCAGAACGCTAGGAAGGGCAGATTATAAACTGGCGGAGATCAAGATATCAAGATGACGCTGTTGACGTCATGGCACGCAAGACTACTGAGATCGAGACCCAGGCCAATCGCTTGTTTATGGGTTTCATTGCTTGCCGGGCTGAACGCTGTAGGACAGGCCTTGCTCTGACCCATATTCATGATGATTGGAGGAGTATATAGTAGCTTGACCCGGTGATCTTGGGGTTCATAGTGGGTGTTTAATCTAAAGCCTCGACTTCTGTAGGAACAGGTGGGGTTGGCGAGCTTTCCACCCCGCAAACAGCTTCAACTCCATTCTTCGTTTGCTCCATGCTTCTATCTCAATCCACCGTTCCGTTTATATAGATCGACAAGAACATGAGTGACCTTCAAAGGTCCTTTGCCAAGTCGAAACTATCCAAACTCCCGCCAGAGCCCCCTCCTATCCCCGAGGACGATGATAGCGACTCCGCTTCTTCGACGGAAACGGTGACTCCGTCACCTACCAAGAGATTATTTGCTCGGCCAGGAGGAGCCCGAGGGTACGTGTTGATACTTGTTGATTCTCTTTTCTTCATCTATCTCTTACTCCGCACCATATGACGTACGCTGTGAAACTGACGCAGAAAAAATGTTCACAAAACAGGCCGCAAAACTCCCTGGAGTGGACTAGCTTCTTCGACCAGGAACTTTACCTCCCACGGCGAGTCAATGATCTGAATATAGTGCATCATGTATACCTCACTCCTCCGACAAAATCAGGGCCCCTTTTTGTCATACATCATGGCGCGGGCTCGTCTGGGCTCTCCTTTGCGGCTTGCGCTGTGGAAATTCGCAAGATCCTCCCAGATGCGGGGATACTGTCTGCAGACGCTCGAGACCACGGGATTACATCCGTAACAAGAGCCAGTGAGGATGAGGACGCGGATCCGGTAAAGGCCCGGCTTGATTTGAGCTTAAATACACTAAACCAGGACCTTCTCTTCGTCATCCGTGAAACGCAGTCCAAAATGGGATGGGAGAACCTACCGGACATTGTCCTCGTCGGACATAGCTTAGGAGGCGCGGTAATAACCGATGTTGCGAAGAAAGGCGAGTTGGGAACAAAACTACTAGCCTATGCTGTTCTGGACGTCGTGGAAGGTGGGTTGTTATCCTTTCTTCAATTAGCTGATGTGATCGCTGATGCAATACTATAGGGTCTGCAATGAATGCGCTTCAGAGCATGGAAACATACCTTTCTACCCGGCCTTCCCGCTTCCCCTCCCTAGCTTCAGGAATAGAATGGCAGTACGTTCAGGCACAGTATACTGCTGAAGGGCACCTTCTCTAACAAGGTCTTCACAGCACACGCTCGCGTACAATTCGCAATAGAACTTCAGCCCGCGTCTCCGTCCCATCGCTTCTCTACCACGAAGACGTACCCAAGGACCCCACAAAACCATGGGTATGGCGAACCAACCTCGCCGAAACAAAACCTTTTTGGGAAGATTGGTTTGTTGGTCTGAGCCGCAAGTTTCTTGAAGCGCGTGGGGGGAAATTGCTTCTCTTGGCTGGAACCGATAGGCTGGATAAAGAGTTGATGATTGGTCAAATGCAGGGTATTTCCCCCATGTATCACTGCTATTATATGTATGAGGCGTGCTTGGTCTGACTGTTCATGTGCAGGGAAATATCAGCTCCAGGTTTTCCCAGACGCGGGACACTTCATACAAGAAGATCAACCCACCAAAACAGCGCAGATTCTGGCCGACTTTTATAAACGGAATGACCGAAGTGCGCTTGTTCTCCCTCCCAAGGTGGCCGATATGCAGGCCTCAGCGGCTATCAAGAAGGGAGCGGGCACCGGTATGCCCCTAGGCAAGCCGGAAGGCGGAAATACGGGATCGCTCAAGCGGAATTGACAAGACTGGAGTTTAAGCGTGTTATATAAAGCTGGTCTTCGGTATGTGTAATAGACCAGGAGAACGATATGAGCGATCCATTACACTTACTTCTGCTACTTACAATGCCTCTTTGAATGGCCTTTGTCTTTGATTATAGCCAGCCAATTAACAGCTATGTGATAATAGTACATATCCAACCGCCGAAAACACCAATACCATTCAACCCAGCCCGAACGCCGTCAGGTTGGCCTAAAAGGTCCATGCAAAACAAATCAAGGCGCCCACTGGTAGCGTGAAGATACGTCAAAGAGAGAAAAAGGGAGTAGATGAGGAACGACCGGCAACGAGAAGATTGTCCGCCACCAGACGAGCACAAAATGTTGTCCAACATCGAGGGATATGCATCTTTAATTAAGGCAGATAAGCGCCACCAGCGATGATCAAGTTCATGTTCGTAAATTTCACCTTGTACACGGGACTCTTCTTTGTGGGAAATGCGCTGATTTGGTCCGGCGTGACAACAACATCCTTGCCCTTTTTCTTGCTACCGCCCATCCCCGGCCCGACGGCGCTCGATGTTTGCGTTGAGTTTGCAGCAGCGGAGGATGACCCGTCAATCTTCGTGCCGGCGCCACCTTCACCAACGACGCGGCCCTGCGATGGGTCGTTTGCAGGGCCCGTAACGTCCCATATGCGGACTGTGCCGTCTGCGCCGCCGGAGACGAGGACGTTCGACTCAACACTCCAGCTGAGCGACCAGATGCCTCCTTTTCCGTGTCCGCGCATGCGTTTGAGGAGGCGGCCCGGGCCGAGGTCCCAAAGCAAAATGGAGCCGTGATCGTCTGCGGAGGCGAGGGTTCTACCGTCGCGGCTGCAAGAGAGCGCTGTGATGTTTCCTGTGTGGCCAGTGAACATGCGGACTGCGTTACCTGTGGTGACGGCCCACATGCGCACGGTATGGTCGGAGCTTCCTGTGAAGATGTAGGCGGAATTAGGGTGAAAGCAGACGCAATCTACGTCTTGCTCATGGCCGACGAAGATGCGCTGTTGACGGATGTGGTCTGTTACCCAGAGTCGGGCAGTTTTGTCGTGGCCGCCGGTGACGAAGTAATGACCAAAGGGACCCCATTGGAGATCCCAAACTGGTTGGTCGTGGCCCTTATAGACTACCATGCACTGCCAGAGATCAAGGGACCAAAGACGGATGGTTCTGTCGGCGGAGGATGAAAGGAGCCATCTAGCATTTGTTGGCGCAATGGCATTGTCAACGGGCGTGGCTGAAGGGGCAAATGCGACTGCATATACAGGCCCTGAGTGTCCAATGAGGCGGCGAGAGTTTGTTGGGTGATCGTCCGCGTTATTGTCTGCAGAAGCAATCTTCTTCCCATCCAAGCTCCAGACACGGATATATGACTCTTGCATACCAGCTGCAACGAGCAGATTGTCATCTGAAAAGTCTAGGCAGTTAACCCTGAAAATAGTTAGCAAGCAACCCGTAGAGATGCAGTTGAGGTTTTACCAACCCGTCGTAAGTGTTGTGAAAAGTGAACATGCAGACACTGACGGCAGGGCCAACACCTCCTGTTCTAGATTCAATGCGGAACCTATCACGGTTCTCTCTGACCTTCTGTATCTCAATCGCCACATCGCGCGCAGTTGATGGGGGATACGGAATGTCAGCACGAGTGGGACCTTCATCCTCATCCTCCTTTTTGATCATTTGGTCGAACTCCTGCGTCAGGCTGTTTTGGCCGGGGCCCGGCGGGACCTTTGCATCTTCATCCGCAAGCTCAGCACGCACGTCACCTTCAAGAGCCTGCTCCATGGAAAGCTTCGCTAGCCTGAGTCTGGGTAAAGTACCAGCCATCGCAGGGTTATCGCCTGTGTACGCGGAGCCAGGATGGTGACCTGGAATGCCTTCATCTTCTGTAGGAAAGCTCTGGCCCATGCCCGCTTGGGAGAGCAACGCCGCAAAGCTAAACCTATCATCGGCAGCCCGCTCTTTGGTTATTATGGTACAAAAACTGCTCAATATCGCTGACATGACCGAGCCACCTTCTTTCTGTTTGCTTTCTAGGAACTGCATCAGACTGCCAAAAGCTGGATTGCTGAGAACTAGACGGTATTTGTTGGCACGGTATAATTTGGCGATGGAGTTGTCTTGAACATGCTCGGGAAGACTGATGGGCTCTAAAGCCCGTATGTCCTCCGTGTGCTCTGGTAGAAAGAGGTTCTTGTTGTTATCGAAGAACTGCCTGGCTTCTGGTGTATAGAGAGAGGTCACCATGTTCAGGAAAGAATAAACGAAGAGTGGCCATAACACACGCCGAAGTTCTGGCTGCACATATATTAGCCATAAGCAACATCAGCACTAAATGCAGAGAAGCCGCACCTTGTACAAGTCCAGGTTGTCCTCTACCCAAACCTTGAGCAGATCTAGCCATCATATTAGCGTCTATTCGATGTACTCTAGAAGCTTGCCGTATTACCAAAGCCGATCCTGTACTTTGGCCGAGCATCTTCTCCCAAAGGAGGCAACGGTCGGCCATCAATCTCTTGATTTGCAGACTCCATGCGAAGCATAGCCTCCGTGCGACTATAGCCCTTCTTAGCCAGATAGTCAATGACCTAATAGACAGGTTAGCAAGGCAAAGAACCACATGTCTTATAGATCCACCATCAACGGCTTTGTGTAATTCAAGCAAACGCCGATAGGCACCATCACAAACAGGAAATGAGCGGACAATTGTAGAAGTGTTCACTCACAATCTGGTTCAGGTTCTGCTGTGACATTGCACCGCTAGTAGCCTGTGGCGGAGGGGGTCCTGGCGTAGGCGCCCCAATGGGTGTAGTAGCCATGGGCTGTGAATGAGGAGGCATAGATACACCAGCACCGGGGCCCATACTTCCACTTCGGGGAGCAGGGCTCGGGGCCCCGCCAGGCGCAGACATGATCTTTCTTCCCTGAAACGCTCTTTATCTGCCTAGTATGCAGGGTGCAAAATGCCACAGCTGAGCAATGATGCAACTGAGTTGCTGATGCGCAAAGCCAGGAAAGTGAGGAAATCATGCATCTTTCTGATTTGATAGAAGTCCGCGACGTCGCGCTGAGCTTATGTCAGCACTCCTCCTCAGAACATGCACGTGATATGCTGCCTTTCACCTGGTGGGGGTCATTATTATTGAATGCGCTCACTCATCTTAGGACTCAAAGGTGCTGGTCTTTCTACACACACTTTCTGAATAATCCGAAAACAAATGGCTGAGAGAGATATCGGCGAGCAACCTACTCGGGTCTATACATCGGCCGATCGCATCCGCCAATTGAACGAAATCGACAAGGTACCAACCGAGAGCTCCAAGGTGTATATCGAAGAGCTTCCTACTAACCACAATTACTGCTGTAGGATGTCGCCAACCTAATCCACTCGGCCGGGCTCGCAATACAAGCTCTTACAAATGCTAGATCCAACGATCCTATCTCTGCGTCTTCCGACAACTCGCTCGATTCACATAAAGCTCGGTTCAGGGAAGCTACTTCACAGTATTTTGCGCTCCTCTCGTCAATCGATGTCCGGCTCCGTCGTCAAGTTTACGCTTTGGAAGAAGCTTCGATACTCGCACCAGACTCATCTTCTAGAGCGGGTGATCCTGGTTCGGGGGCGGCTGTGGGAGGCGCATCGAACCCGTTGGATGTTAGCTGGTTGAATAGCAGGAAGGACACCGTGGGCAAGGAGAAGGAGGCAGAGCTATGGTCGGCTGCGAGGCAGTTCGTTCAACGGATTAAGCAAGCACCATCTGAGGACAAGGGCAAAGTGAAGGTAGAAGGAGGTCAGGAGAGCATGGAGGTGGACTGATATCTTTCCGCGTGGCATGATGGGAACAGCTCGAATGGAGTCGAAAATGATTCATTTTGCATGACGCAACGGAAGCGATTTCTTTCAGTCAACGCCCTCGATTCTTGGGATGGCTTTATGCGCCCGGAACTGGATATGACCTTATGATACCCGAAACCGAATACATTGCACGGCATTGCGATGTGCTGAAACGGTCTTCGTACAGCTGTCGTGGCACTTCTGGCCGCGTCATAGACCAATGCCATTGCACTTCAGATGTAAAGTAGATACAAGGGTCCGGATCGCCCCGGCATGGAAAGCAGAAACCGATGGAATATTCGAAACAACCGCTATAACGGAATTGTACACAGTCTACCGCTGCAGTCCCCGAATCATTTCCTGCTGGGTAGCCCTGTCTCTGTTGGATTCCGAGAGCGGTCCAATGCCTAGAAAGTCAGCTTCTGATGTCGATATTGACAATTGGAATAGCACTTACTTCTCAGCTCGCCGACAACATCCTTAGCCTTACCGAAGTAGACCTCCTCTGCAAATGCTAGAGTTAGCAAAGATTCCGTCTCACTCGTCCAGCAAGATATTTTAGTACACTTACGTAGTAGGTTCCTCATCTTCAGCTCCATATCCTCCACCAATTTACCGACATTGGCAACATGGCTCGCATCCGAGTCGACTGGCATGTCGACCTCGATCTGTCGGGTCATGTTCCCACTCAGGTCCATCTCACCGAGAGCTTCGTTTTCATTGGAGAGGTGAAGAATGACTGTGCTGGTAAGCTTATAATGGGCCATTCGTCCTCGGTCAGTCGCCTCGAAAACGTGGATGCTGTCCCATTCGCCAGAGTGATTTCCGCCGGGAGACACGCCTGTTTCAAGAGGATGCATCAGCACAAACATGGCCTATGCAATATGAGTCTACTTGCAGCATACCCTTCTTCAAGAGAATGACCCCCGCAAACCCATCATCCAGATCCCAGAAGTAGACACTCCCAACACCGCCTTCATAGTAGAGCTCCCGGTAGACATCGAACGCCTCGTTCGCGGCAACCTCCAGCCTCCTCACACGCTCGCTGGGAACTGTGCCGTCGTCAAGAGGGGGGTCAAACTCATTGCTCCAGGGAGACCTGTAGCTATCGCCGTCGCGGTTGTAGTCACAGAGTAAGTAGTCGCGCTTTGTCTTGGGGCATCGGCGGATCTCGAGCGGCTGGTCGACGGAGGACAGGAGGTCTTCGGTGAGGTCGGGAACAATTGAGGTAATGGCTTGGAGGTTCTGCTTTGTGTCGCGGGGGTTCAGACGCCGGAGGAGGTCGCTGGTACAGGAATGACGTTCTTGTCAGCGGAGTGCAGGGTGCAGGCGGGGTTGGGTTGGGCTAGACAATATCTTTGAAAGTGGACGGATCGCAGAGCGGGGTGGACTTGCTGGCTAGGACACTTACAGTGCGCTATCAAATTGGGCGTCTGCCATTGTCACGGAATTAGAAGCGTGTATTTGGGGTCTGGGTGTTGTTTACAGCGTGATGTCAAGGTGTCCCTGAAGGCCGACGCCGCCGGACGGCAGGTGCGTGGGCGCAGCGACCCGCATTGTGGCTTTAAAGCTCCACTATCTGCTCATCATCTAGACATTCTACAGAGGTAAATTAAAGCAATGGGAAACTTAAGTTACCTGAATATTGCCCTAAATGTCTATACAATTAAAGAACCAATGATTCTCAAGTCATGTTGGTTCGTCATTACTCATCACTGTCATCATCAAGCACAATCCTTCTCCGTTTCTTCGAAGCTCTACGCTCGGCATCCGACGTAAAAAGGGCGACGGGGTCTGGCAAGTCAAGGTCATATTCGACTTGTCTGACTCTGTGGGGAGACAGAGATGGCCCTGGCTGCTCGTGGTCTCCGACATCTGCGAACAGCTTGCTCGGGGATGGGAATTCCATATCAGTATCGTTCTCTTCAGGCTCCGCGGGTGGAGACCGGGGTTCCTTGCGTTTTGGGTTGCGAATGGCCGAGCTGTGACGGCGTCCACCACTGGAAGGCTTGTCGGAAAGAAGGGAGTCTTCGGACGACAATTGCGACTCACGAGCTAGGATTTCTTTGAAGCGCTCCCCGCAGTCTGCACCGACTTGGTTCATGCGCTGCAGCGCGCCGACCACACGTTGCGTGAGTGAGCCATGTCTCACCAGTTTAATTGGCCGCTGCACTGACTGGAGTTGGGGGAAAGCATCATTTCGAGGATAGCATATTATCTGTGGGCTTGTTCCTCCTACATCCTGGTAGTGCCTCTCAAGCTCCTTCTGCTGAGCCGGAGTTAGCAGGACATCATCAAGATCTGGAATCGACGCAGGCTCTGGTGTTGGCCTCCGAGCTTTGCTTTTTGCTTTTTGCTTTGGTTTCAGTTTCGGCTTCGGTTTTGGCTTGGATGTTCCTGCCAAGGTCCATGCCGTTGTAAACCCTGTTTCAACATTGTCAGGCATATGGAATTGCTTGAGTGGTTTCTTTGGAACACGCCCTTTGCGTTTCTTCGGCTCTGGAAGGTCGCCAGCTTCATTCTCTTCCGGAATCTCAATATCTCGCTTGTCAGGAATCGGTTTTATTCCCTTGGGTATGATGCGTGGGGACCTATCGTCGTGAAACGTGAAATGGGTGCCGCTCGCTATAAGCTGCTGCATCTTCTCATAATTGTCTTTCGCTTTAAGGAAGTTCTCCTCCTCTTTGCCTTGCATGAGAAGCAGCACAATGTTACCAGCTCTCTTTCTGCCTGTTCGTCCCATGCGTTGCAGCATGCGTATGGGAGAAGCCGAAGAATCATAACACACAATGAGGTCGACTTCGCCAATATCCAGCCCTTCCTCACCAATTGAAGTGGCTACAATCGTGTTGTATGTTCCCATTTTGAACTTTTGGACAATGTCGAGTTGAGTCTTCTGCCCCATTCCTTCTGAGCCTTTTGCACTGCTTTGCCCGACGAACACATGGGGCCGGATCATGGGCTCGTATTTTCTGAGGACTCTTGTAACTTCTTCGGCGCTGTCTCTGAAATGAACGAAGATCATCACCCTAGTAGCTGTCTGGCTTTCACCACCAGCCCCATGATCGCCCTCGCCAGCATCCATAAAGTGGTTCAGCACAACCTGTTTCAGGTATTCCAGCTTGGGATGCCCGATGAACTCAGGATTCTTTGTCCATGGAGTAAGGTAGTTCATAAGTTTCTTAAAGTGGTCATCTTGCACAATCTGGCGTTGATATTTCCCTCCTTTCTGTCCGTTTGTATTGGACTGGAAGTGAGATAGGTGACGATATAATGGAGTAATTCCATGATACTTGAGCAAGTCGATTCCGTGTGCCATGCTCGCGAGAACGGTGAAGATAGCGTTGACCTTGTTTTTGATGCCAAAATGTGCATTCCGACCGGCGTCGGACATCATCCATTGTTGCCTCGCTTTGGTTAGTCCATACGGAGTCAATGACATTGGATCTCTTCCCCAGAATGCATTCAGTGAGCGAAGCTGATCGACAAGCGGCTGAAGTGTGCTTGACAAAAGATCCATACACAGGATCATTTCATCTGAGTTTTGGAACGTCTGAATGTCCGTGTTCTTTGTATGAACGTACTCTCGGATATCGAGAGACTGTTCAGTACGAATTTCCACCCTGGAAATATCTAGACCATCGACCACGGCCTGCACTGACTCGACGGTGGATCCGGGAGTTGCGGTTAGAGCTAAGACTCGAAAGCTTTGGTTGAATCGCCGCAGGAACTTGACGACTTCTACATATGCGTAGCCACCTGTTGCACGATGAGCCTCGTCGACTACGAGAAGCACGATCCGTTTGGGATCTGCTATTCCCGACTTGAGATCATTTGTAAGGGTCTGAGGTGTCATAAAGAAGACACGCTTTGTCTTCCATTCCTCCGCTCGGATTCCAGGCGGAGCTTCGCCTGTCAGCATGGTGGTTTGGGAGCGTGGAATGCCCGCGATTTGCAGACAAGCAGAGACCTGTTGAGATACCAGCGGTTTTGTTGGAGCAACAAATATAACCTGGGCGTCTTTGGTCCAACGAAGCCAATTGAGCATGATGGTTGCTGCGATGAATGTCTTCCCTAAACCAGTAGGCAGAGCTACCAGCAAGTTATGAAATAGGCCTTTTTGGGCGATATTGAACTGGTAGTCGCGGGTCTTCCCTAAGTTCGTGGGGTATATCCACGTATCCAAAGAGTCCTCGTTGAGCTTATGTTGTGTCGGAGGCTCGATTTTGTCCGGTGGAGCCATCTTCTGCTCCCCGCGCGGGGGTTGTGTTGATGGACTTCTCCCAGCCATATCAAATAATGTGGTTTGACGGACACCTAGTGGGCGGTTTCGAGCCTGCGAAGTGGTCCAAGGTATTTTCGGTGCTTGTGTCGTTGGTGGTGACAGGGATAAGTCCGAGTCGAACGCATCATCTGGAATGTCATTAAAGAGGTCGGCTGGGTTTGAGGGCGCAGGAGCGGAGGCAGTATCTGGGTCTCTGGGGGCGATAGGACTGGTCTCTCTTGTGTTCTCCTCTTCAAACGACTGTAATGACGCCTCTATGGCGGTTATTAAGCCTTCATCTTCCCCCAGCCCTCGCTCTTGCGCGGCGGGTTGACTTTGCGGTTCGGGGACCACTGGGGTCATCTTGGGAGGTGGCGGGGGGTTAGGCTCAGGTTTTTTCCATCGAGGGCCTCTGATCATTTCAGGTGGTGAGAGAGGCTGTGTCAACCTATCCTGGAGATGTGAGCAAGTGCTAAAAGAAGCAATGGTGTGTTATAGTTCGGAAAAGCTGGCGGTACGTACTGCGTGACGAATATGTTCTCACGAATATTGCTTCGCTTCGGGACGAAAGTTTTATACTTGGATATCTTCTCTCCGAGGTCCTCGCGAGAGTTAAATTGATCTGGGGATGATGGCCAATGCTCATTACCCTCGCTGTAGGAGTCAGAGTTGAAACCGGAACCCCCGCTGCCACTATTCCCATCGACGCTCTTCCGGCGCGGTCGCGAGCGAGCTTCCCCAGGATCCCGGACACTCAACCGACGCCGTTTCGCCGATCTGGACGAGTCATCCTCTTGGACTACAAAGTCACTCAGGTCATCATCCAAGTAGTCTGACCAGCCCTCGTCAAGGTCGGACATGGTCGGGTTCGTTTTCGAATGAGATTGGAGTGCGGGATGCGGACGACGCGACGCGAAGCATCACGAGATCATGTGATAGCCTGGTCATTGCCAAGACCTGAATTACACAAGTTCAGCCAATCGGTGCTCGAGTTATTCTAGTCCGATCGAGGGTCTGCTAGGGCCTAGGGTACAGTAGAGGCTATGGAGTACTCCGTAGTCCGTATACTGCCTAGGCTGCTAGCCTGTTTATCGCCTGATTCATGGGCTATTATGGGCCCAAATTTTAGAGCGCCCCGGATTTGCAACCGGCTGAAGATCGGCTCCTTCTTCTCATGTTGTCGGCCAAAGCTGGTAAACAGTTCTTAGAATGTCTCCAAATCTCCACCTCTGGGGGCCAATGATCTGGCTCCTCGCTTGCTCCTTGATAGGAGTCAATCAGCCGATGGACATGTTTAATCTAAATCCGTGGCAGACCAGGTGATCTCGATTCGCCCGGACCAGGGAAATCCAAGGTTGATCGGCTGGTGGCTGGTGAAACTGGACTAATGGGAGTCTGCCAGGAGCGACAAGCCCGCCGGGTGTTTCAATAGGGCCCTGAAGCTCTCTGCCCACGGCCGAATTGTCTCGCGTTGTACGAGCTGCTGGTGCTGCAGGAGCCTGCGCTTTGTTGCCCTAAGGTTTGCTTTTTTGCCGCCGTCCTTTTCTCTCGCTTTCTCCTTCTCTTCTCCCTTTTCTCTCTCTACCCCATCCACGTCCTTCGTTTGGTTTCTCTGCCAGCTTCACTTCAGTTTTTCCTTTGAAGTCTTTCGAACTGAAACCCATACCTGTCGTTTCCGACTCGTCAAAATGAAGCTCTCTCTTGTTGCTCTTA
This sequence comes from Aspergillus incahuasiensis, assembly GCA_003719405.1. Taxonomy (NCBI): domain Eukaryota; kingdom Fungi; phylum Ascomycota; class Eurotiomycetes; order Eurotiales; family Aspergillaceae; genus Aspergillus; species Aspergillus incahuasiensis. The sequence goes on from RHLP01000743.1 coordinate 30,219, forward strand.
CCTCGGTGCTCGCCCTAGTCGCTGCCCAGGACTCGTCCTCGACCGAAACCTCTACCGCGCCAACTACCACTCCAAGCTTAACTGCTCAGGAGCGTTGCGCCGCCAACTGTACGCATCATGGTCCTGTTATATCTTCGTTTTGTTGCTGATTGATTGTAGGCGATGACACCGACATCTGCTGCAAGGCCGCATGCTACAGCGTTCCCTGCCCTAGCGACCAGCAGGCCAACGACACCAACACTTGTGTCTCACAGTGTGACCAGGGTGATGGCTCTGAGGATGACACTAAGTCCTATGCTGAGTGCCAGGCTCGCTGCATCACCACCACTTACTTTCCTGGCACTGCGACCCTGACCGACGACTCAACCAGCAGCTCCACTGGCACAAACACCGCCACGACCACCAGCTCTGGTGACAATGCTGACAGCACTGATGACTCCAACTCGGATGACTCCAACTCGGACAGTACGTTTTTTCTCGGCCTAGCACCGTTGTACATGTCGCCACAAGTACTGACCTTTGTCTGTTACAGGCTCCAACGCCACTAGCACCAACGGCGACTCTGCGTCCGAGACTAGCTCGAGCGACGACCCCTCTGACACCAACGCTGCCGCTAGACTCGGTGTCTCTGCTGCTGGTCTGGCTGGCCTCCTTATCGCTGCTTGGGCTCTGTAAAGGCTTGCCTAGCTATATCTCACTCGTGATCCGCAACACGGTCTAATGACACGAGTCCTTGGCCAAGCATGGCACTGATGGAATGGATGGGTTGGAACGTTGTCTAATGGTTGTCACATAGTTTTCTTTACTTGCATTCTCTGTTATAATAATAACCTGATCGATACCACCACCATAATTTGAGTTACTTATCTTCGCCATCTTGGTTGCTTCAATCGCTAAATGTTCCTTTAACAACTTCCGAATACTCCGTCTACAAATCACCAATACGCCGATCAGCGTTCTTCAGCATTTCTGGTGGACCTGGACCCATAAATGTCAGCGCAATTTAACCCCCCGGACCCCGGGTATGAGATCTGTGGAATGTGGAGACTAGAATCAACATTCATTCTTGCAATGATATTAAGCTCATTATCATCAACACCAGTAGCCCAGTATGTCACGATACGCGTAGGGTCTGTCGTATATCAATTAATAGAAGTTCATTGTCTTGATCCACCCAGAGGACTTGGATTCTGACGTTCGAGTCCGTCCTCGACGGTCAAGCGGATTCAGCCGACTGTGGGGTTGACCGTGCTCTGTGGCCCGTGGACTCGTGGAGACGTGGACCTGACCCTCAGTGAGTCAGTGCCCGACGCGTCAAAATGAAGCCGCACGCGTCTTCCTACGATCCTATCCTTCGCACGGTTCACTAAGGTACAAAGCTTCCACACATAGAAACAAATCCAGCAAAGTACGTGTCAATGCGCGACTTGTTCAGGAGAAAAAAAAAAAAAAAAAGCTGACTTTGCAAGATTAGAAAGGAATCATGTCCCAACCCAGCGACCACGAGCACCCCCTCATCGCCTCGATCTCCGCCTTCGTCACGGAATGCATGAAAGACTACGACCCCAGCCATAACCCCGCACACATCAACCGCGTCGTAAACCTCGCTCTACGAATCCTCAAGTCCGAGCAAGCCCATTCGCCTAAGTCTATAGATTACCTCACCGTCCATCTCGCGGCCCTCCTACACGATATCAGCGATAGAAAGTATCTTCCAAAAGACGCGAAGCAAGATGCAAACGCGATTCCACCATACAGACTAGTTGAACATATCCTCGTCACGCACGGTGCGGATCCGGCCCTAGCCCAGCGGGTACAGACGATTGTCTCGCATGTCTCGTATACAACAGAGTGCAAAAACCCGCAGGCTGTGAGGCGGTTAATTGATGAGGGTGGCCTCGTTGAGCTAGCAATTGTCCAGGATGCGGATCGGTTGGATGCACTAGGTGCTGTGGGGATAGGACGGTGTTTCACCTTTCTGGGCGCCAAGGGAAGGGATATGTTAAAGAAGGGGGAAACTTGGGAGATGGAGAATGCGATCAGGCATTTTGGAGAGAAGCTAGAGAAATTGGAGGGGATGATGAAGACCCAAACCGGGAAAAGGATGGCTAGATTGAGAACAGAGAGGATAGTTGAGTTTCGGAAGTGGTGGGAACAGGAGATGGAGGATGTGTCTTTTGCATGATTCATAGATTCATTGCGTTCTTGTCTATTCTCATTGGGTATGCAGATAACATGCGACGCGCACCAAAACAACAAAATGAATGCGAGGCTTGCCGGGCCAATGTAGAATGAGAGCAGCGCTGTTGTATGGATTAGAGTATGAGTTTCCGAGTGGAATGGCGAGTATAAACTGACAGTTCAAAAAGCAATCCCAACGCCAGCCAATATAATATCTAAGATTTGCATAGAATCAATGCATTCCCAATGAGTATTGTATGCACTGTGGGTGGAGATTAAACCCGATCAACGGCAAAATCCAGAACCTCACAGTCGTCTTCGAAGAACCCATCCTCGCCGCCAGCCTGTAATGGTGACGAATGTTTCTTCTTCCGTCGTGTAGTAATTACCACTTCCTCCACATTGCCGGTACTGTTTCCCATGCTGATTGTATTTTCGATTCCTCCACCTGGCCCTTGTTCAAGATCATGCATGGCATCTTCGCCTTCATCTTCGCTGCTGGCACTAACTCGGCGAACGTGTAACTTGGACACGGGCATGTTGCCACCAAAGACCCACTGGCCCTTTGGCGATGCTGTCATTGAACCATCTACCTTACCCGTTTCAAAGTAAGTAAAAAGACTGACTCTTTGATCAGTATGGAATGGTTGATACGGTGCGTTGGTCTCAAGTTCCGCCTGGGAAAGTGGCTGGCACTTGAGCTTCGATGATGGAGACGGCCGTACAGTGGATGATGGCAACGCGAGAGATGCGCGGACCATCAATTCGGGATTGAAACTGCTGATTCCCATAGGGCCACAAGGACTAGATAAATTCGCAGGCAGTCGGAATTCAAGCTCCTTGCGGCCAATCATTGACTGCGATTGTCGTGATTTGTTAGGGGGCACTGAACGCTTGATCCTGTACAAGCGGAAGTAGCCGTTTGCTATCAGGGCTAAGAATGGCTGGCCCTTGAGAATGATCCAAGTGACTCGCGACGCTAGAGGTTCACGTGTAAATCCAGAGATATGAAGTCGGTTCTCACCCACATGACGCAGAGTATTGACTGTTCCACTAGCAGCAGCTCCCATTGACTTGCTTAGACCAGCAGCAACGGCCTTACCACCCATACCAGCTGCGGTTGGAATGGTAAATCCATTCATAGCAGGGAAGGCTGCTCCAGCTGACGGTGCACGGCCCCTGACAGCTTCGATGATAGGCTGAGTCTTACCTCCAACAAGCTTTATGGCTGTCGACAGAGGGTTGGTGTTTGTTGTACGCACAGCCAGCTCTTCTGACGCCACTTCATTTGCCGGTTGCTTACCTCGCGTGGGCCGAGCCCTGCGGAAGGGAGGCCATTGAAAAGCGGTTCGCGGAAGATCGAAAACATGCACAGTGCCTTTCAAGGTAATGACGGCAAGACGGTCGCCAGATGGAGGGCACCAAATCACGTCCACGATATGTGATTCCGTCAGCCGTGAGTACCGCGCAATCTGGCGCACACTTGCAGAAACTGCCGCTGAGTCTTCGGTCAAGAAAATCCCAGCGCGACAGTACTTAGTTTGCATGAGGTCCCATACATATTGGACATCCCCTTTTTTGCTTGCAGTGAGAAGCATCAGGCCGCTAGGGGAAAACGACAAGAAGCTGCAGCCGTTTGGTACTTGAAAGGTAGCAACAGGAGTAAACATGATGGCACTTTTTGAATCCCCGCCCTCGTCTAGTTTCTTCAGATCGAGTATTGAGACAAGATCGGGTTCAGCCGGTGATGCGGTCTGGGTCTCTTGGGCATGAGTTGGAGGAAAAATGTTGTATCCCTGTGGAATGTCCATCACCTGCGAACGGCGTTGCTGCGAATGCAGCTGCTGATCCTTGTTCCAATAGCTATTCCACGCCTGTAAGCCCTGATCACTCATCCAACGAGCTCCTCGCACGAACTCCTGAGTGACACCTCTAGCAACTTTGTCGAGAAAGCTTTCACCCTCGCCGACATCAGTTACGCAGGTAGTTGCTGGGCGTGAGGGAGGACTGCGGGTCTCCAGTCCGAAAACTTTCCCTTGCACCAAAGAAGCCGGTACCATTCCACCAAGTGTCGCTCGATAAGTAGATGACGGAGGTACGATCGCTAACCATCTTCCTCTCAAAGCAAGTATTGGGTTGTCGGCTTTGGCAACATTTCCATGAGGTGAATCGTTTCGGGATCCGTCCGGGTCCGTTGAGCTTGAGGATGTTGAATATCGTCTGGCTTCCCTTGACTGAATACTGGTCCATGTTTTCCCTAGGCACCGATACCTATCCATACTATAGATATAGACCTCCCCACTGATACCAGAGGCTATGATAATGTAGCTGCCACTTGTAAAAAGCCTCAGATTTCCAGCTGGAGAAGGTGCAAGGTTTGCGAGTCCAGGAATGTTCTCAAAACGTGGACTAGGCTTCGTTGTGAAAAGTGTTGAGATGTGATCTCCGGTTCTGAGTGAGTAGACTTCAACTCTCGTCTGATAGAACCGCGTGTCGTCTCTACCTTGACGTTTCTCAGCGCTCGAATACCGCCCTGTTAACAGATCATTTGCCTCGGAGCCGTTGGATGAAGCATGCCCTTCGTCGTCGGATGGGATACAAGGGCCATGAAGAATGATAGCAACATGCGGCCGGGATCCCAATGGTGAGTCATCACCTGCTAGCACCTTTGCTTCGATTACCCTGCCGTTGAGACCATCCAACCTTCCAAGAGGGCGTGTCTTGCGGTCTTCAATGGCCAAAACCTCCAATGCACCATCACTACCAACCAAAATGACACTGCCGCTCAAGCGTGTTGATTTGAATGGTGGGCTTGAGATAGTGTCAAATGCACAAAATGAATACTGTGACTCTGTGGGTAGCAGGTGTTGGCCAGATGGTGTTGGGATATCGATATCGGGCGCCCGGTAGAAGTGCGGCTGTGGTAAATGAGGGAGTGGTATCCGGTCACTGAAAGGAGTGTGGGTAGACTGGCTTTTATGTCTGTCTGCAGACTGCTGGCGAGATATGGCGCTACTGGAGTATCCATTTCCATAGCTTAGAGGCCTTGTCCTTGGTGGTGGTGGGGGTGAGGCGGAAGAAGGATGGCTGAAACCACCTTTATCCTGACTAGTCAGAAAACCCCCAAAAGGGGATCCGCTGACTAGGTCGTCTTCGTAACCATCGTTCGGTGGGCTCTTTCCAAAAGGGATAGATTTGGCCCAGTTATTCGTTCGAGAGGCAAAGTCCTGTTCAGGCGTGTCCCTGAGCGATCCCAAAGCATCAAGAACCGGTGATACAATAGTAGTGGGCTCGGCCTGTGGTTCCGAGGGCGGGTCAGGGTAAGACGAGGGCTCGGCCTGTGACGGTGGGGATCCTTCTAGCCTGGAAGCCATAAATTAGTATGCGGGACACTGGACTCAACTACTGAACTGGTGTTGGCTTACAGGTCGTCCACGGGTGCCCTTGAAGTCACCTTGGCGCCCTTCTTCTTTCCTTTTTTCTTGCTCTTTCCCCCGGTATCATTCTCTGGCTTAACCGGGTTGACGTCTTCCACGGGGCCTATGTCGCCCAATAACCGGCTCTGCTGGCGAAACAAGTCGTCCGAAGCTGCCGGGGGCATTTAAGGGATAAGCTGCCTGATAGGGCAGGACGGTACTGGCAAGAACAGCCGCCCTCAAGACCCTTTGACGAGGCCTGAGAACGGTAGGACGACGGTATGATCAACGTGCTAGGATTCGGTCTGCGCTTGACGGACCTGCGGATCGATCGATGTTTACCTAGGTCAACAAGCTGTCAGCATGAGTCACGAAGCATCAGCGCCAACCCGGTCGGTTTCAGGAACTCCTTACGGTCTAATTTGACGTATAGCAGAGTCTAGGATCTAGAGATTCGGGAAGGATGTCTTGTCGAAGAAGAGCAGCCGAGATAGCAGGGTATCTCGAACGGGGAGCTCGGTGATAACGGTACGCGTCGATCTGGGGCGGGGAACGGGGAACGGGGACAGGTCGGAAGCACAGCTTTAACCGGCGTGTCCACGTAGAAAACTGACGGAATGTGGCAATCGAAGATTATGTCCAGAGATTTGCGAGTCGAGTAGAGTAGGCGGGATACAGTAGTGAGTTGGGGTGATGTAGGAGGAGGGTAGGGATTAGATAGCAGCGATAGAGG